>VWZT01011116.1:1205186-1231364 GCA_013397055.1 Pachycephala philippinensis
ACTCCTACTGCCATATAGGCAAATGCTGTTTAAACTGCTAGAAGCTTCTTTTCTATTAATTTTAATGTATGAGTGTGTGAGTAAAGGAAGCTACAGCCGAGTGCCTATATCAACTTTAATAAATAATATATTTTGCCATATTCATCTTCTAAACTAAGTAAATGACAAAAGTAGACCCTCAGAAGGACAGGATTTTCAAACCAGACCAATTCTCTTATTCTAATGCCTTAACCCAAAGGATCTTTCTTCTCCAAGGTTACATTACGTGATTTAGCAATGGAGCGCATTCTCAAAACAGCAGAAAAGAGATGGAAAAATATGTTGTGGCACAGTTGGAGCACACATCAAAGTACCTCTGCATGTTGGATAGCGATTTCACTGTTTTTCCACCACCTGCTTCTGCTTCCAGCACAGTGCTTCAACAGTCCAAGTCAGACAGGCTTGGAGCACAGTCCTTCCCTCCCTGCTGTTAATGGTGTACACACCGCACACATCCCGCAGCCGGAGAGGCCACGGAGGCAGAGGAGGTTAAAGCTGAACTAGGAATTTCACTCCTGTTGAAGATAACCCTGCAAGAAGTAGTTACCTGGTCCTCTGGGCTGCCAGCTATCCCAGGGAGCAAGAGAGCCCATCAAGCCTGTGCCTTGCCTGTTCAGCATCCCCTGCAATCCTTCTCAAGCCACTCTGCTGGGAAACGTGCCAGACCTTCACTTGACATCACACCAGGTTTTCTAATCAGAAAAGCCAAGCTTCTTCATGAGTGCAAAAAGCTTGACATACTCATATTTATTAGACACAGGTTCACCTAGACGCTACTCTCAGTCACAAAGTCAGCATCAGGGAAAGCTTCTGTTGACAGAACTCCAAGAAAGAAAAAACTTTTCTACGCCTGGGCTCTGTGTGAGGGGGCTACAGGAACTCTATTAAAAGCCGTCTTGGTCTGCTCTTTAGTTGATGTATTCACGTTGTAGCCCAATGGACTGCAAATATGCTACTTTATATCATCCAAGGCGTCTAGCAAATGAGATGAAGTCAAAAAGTGACAGCAGTGGAAAAAGTTAGGGGGTCGGAGTGTTGTTTTTTTGCATTTTGTTTTAGCAACAACAATAGAAGGAAACCAATTTTCTAAGATTTTAAAGCAATGAATTCACACTGTCATTAAAAAAAATGGAAACCTTAATTATAATAACCTAGAGAACATTCTCATTAGAGGAGAAAACAAAATTTTAAATATGGAAACAAAAGTGGAAAGATGTATTTTCCTGGACTGACATCTGATATGTGCAACACAAATGACCCAATTAGTGCATGACAATCTGATGATGATATTACATGAGGGGAAGAGAAAGAACTACAAATCTCACCTGAACAGTTCTTCTGTTCCTTAACAGAAGCAAAAATTTTTGGCCAGAAAAGAAAAAAATCAAATTAATATCTTTGTATCCTTAGCATATTGGACAGTGCTATAGACCTGATCCTACTGATTTTTGAAGCCAAGAAGAGTCATGAAAGAAACATAGTTACTACAGCAATCACCTTAAAGCATCACCAAGGGAACTTCAAAAAACAAAACTCAGAATTTACTTGTTTGGTCTTTGAAACACTATAAATATATATTTTGGCTGTAAACTTGCACATAATTTTGGCTTTATTGGATTTTATCTAACTCAGCAAGCCTGAGGTATTCCAGACTGGGACCTCCTGTCTCAAAATCACATTTCAGCTGGCAATTGTCAGCAACACCCTGGCTCTTCAAATTTCAAGTACAGGAGCAGAATCTATGGATAAACCAGGACATTTACTGAAGCGCTGAAACAAAGTCAGCTGAGGGCTATGGAAGAACTTTCACCTACTCTAAAAGGAACAGTGATTTCCCTTTTCAAAGGGCCTGAATTTGGATCTCTAAAGGGTCTTAGTCCTCCTCTCTCTCTCTAGAGGCTTCAAAGGACAAAACCCAGGGGGTTTAGGATATTCATTTAAGCATTTTAAGTAGGATGAACTAAATTGGTCTGTATCACCCATTTAGGAAGAAAAATGTAAGAATTGTTGCTGAGGAAAAAAGTCCCACCACACGACAAAACACACGTGCAAAATTTTTCAAAGCTGTGAGTTACATATGAATATTTTTAGAAGTTAGTTACCACTCAGCACAGCCTCCAGACTCACTCCACAATTTTATCAATCAGGTACTATCTTACAGTTGTGGACAGCATGGAAAATGAGTGTCTTAAGCCTACATGCAAGAGAGCTTTAAAGATAGAAATCTTTTTCTTCTTTTTATTTTGAATTTAAAATGTGCATAAAAATAAGACTCTAATGAGCTGCATGTGGAACAATCAAAATTATGAAGTATTTGCATTTCTTTTGCACCTTGAGCCAAACAACTACAAAATTATGCATATGATTCTCTCAATCTGAACACAGTAAATATTAATAATCTATGAATCAGCAATGAAATGCCTTTTGCCCCTGAACCCTGAAGAGAGACTTTCTAACTCAAAAAGTTGCAGTACAGTGACTGAGACCACATTTACAAGGCACCGAGCTAAGGCATACGCGTGTAGCCTGTGAAAATAAAGCTGTGCCATCCCCCACCCTCTTTACACAGAGACATTTTTAAATTACCTGTTTGTCAGTTTTACAAATGTGTGTCTACGTAAGCAGCTCCCTGTGTGGCGCTGCGTTAGCAAGCAGGCGTGCTTCCATTTGCACATTTGGATTCTACAATCAGAATTAAAACATTTGCGCTGTTCAGGGTGAGGTGATAAACAGGGATTTTAAATTTTCCTTCTTTTTTTTTTTTTAATGTGAAAAATGAAAGAAAAATGTTCCTCTAGATGTATTATGCCTTTGGGCTCCATGTGAGGGAAGCGAAAAAAGACAGAGAAAGCTACTGTGAAGGTCACAGAGTGAAAGAACTTCCTCAGGGCACAGAATAAATTAAATCCCAAGGAAAAAATAAAATGTGATTTCCAGAGTGTGAGGCACAAACTCAAAATGACAATGATTGACAGCCAAACTATATCCGTGCAATATCGAAGACTGCACGTTCTCATTTACCTCAGTGTAGCCAGCAAGCGCCCATTAAACATCCGTCTGATGCCCAAATTAACCTTCTTGGCAAACTGAAAGAGGCACAAACTATCATAATCAACCTTTCATTATCACAGCAGCCTCTAGTTAAAGGGTCAGAATAATTGTGCCATCAGAGCCCTGATTGTTTTCAATCAACAGACGACTGGAGTGACAGCTCAGTGATGGAGTAGTTTGATGAAACCACACCAGGCCTAATCAGAGCAGATGAAAGGAAGGCATGATTGGTGCAAATGAACAGTCGTGCCTCTCTTTTTCATTTACAATCTGAAATTACTCTTAAATTTACAGGGTTTTTTCTCCCTTATGAGTACCTCTGAAAGAATGTTTGACTTATTATGGGTTCTGACAGTGCAGAGTTATAAAACACAGGTAGGGTTTTCAGCCCAGGCTTTAAGTGGGTATTCAGCATAATTTTAACAAATTCACTCTTGAAAAGCACAAAATGACTAAAGACTTCCAATGACCTAACCTTTCAGTGCTGTTTGATTAGCAGAACAATTTATCACAGCTCACATTCTTCATGATAAGAGAAGATTAAAAAAAATGGGCAGGGATCTCTTGCAAATGTTTTCTCTTAGCCAATATATTTATTGTATTATTGCTCTTCTGTTCTCTCTCTCACACACACACAAAAGAAAAAAATAAATTAACACTGCATTAATAACCCTTTTCCTCTTTGAATGAATAATAGAATCCAAGCAAGGGTTTGTTTGGAGATGAAAGCAGAGACCAATTATCATGCCACTGACAGCATCAATATTTAGTTTTCTGGTGGGTTGAGTTGTTCATTCCCACATTTTAAAGGATGGGAAATTAATCAATCCCACTAGGTGCTTCTTACCTTACTCATCGGCACTGATTCAGAGTGTCTCACAAATGAACAGGGGGAAAAAAAAAGGAAAAAATGTAGGGGCCGCTTAAATTTGGAAAGACTGAAAGATTCAAATTTCCTGCACCTCCTCAGCTAGGTTCACTTCCTTTTCCAGACTCGCCCAGCTCCAGCCATATGGCTTCCTCTTCTCACAAGGCTGCTGTAAGGAAGGTAAGGTAAACAAAAATAATCAAATTGAATCGTACCTCTGAAAGAAGCAAGTATTTCAAGTGGTGAGTGGGAAATCTTTTGTTCTGTGATCTTGGTCATCATCAGATGTTCTCTAGTCTGCCAAACATTACAAAATTCTTACCAATGTTCACGTCACCAAAAAAACCCCAAAAATGTCTAGAAGCCAAGATTAAGATTTGTCTGAAGTTTGATCCAAACACCAAAGGCTTTAAAGAAATTTTATGTCCTGTGTCTCTTCTCACACTACAGCAAGGAAGTTTTACTTCCTTAAAAGTTTGGGACTGTAAGCAGAACATTCACCTAAGTGGAAGTGCCCTCAGCAGAGGAGCAGGCTTGCACATCTTTACTGACACACAGGATGCTATTTAAAATTATTGAAGTCTACTGTTGATGCAAGGAGGTTGAAAGGCTCTCTGGTCCTTTTTATTTGTATAGTGAGGAAAATCTTGCTACCCTCCGAGAGTATGAAGACATCAAGCCAGCCCAATTAAGATTTATTAGCTCCAAGTCCTAGATAAAAAAGGCATGACTGAAGTTGCCCAGTTTATCAGTGATTTGGCAAGACGTACTTCCCCCCAATGCTTCCACTCAGCTGACAGCTGAGTTTAATATTTGAAGTGGCAGGAAAGGTGAAACACCCAAACTTCTCCAAGTATAAAGACACTGTTTATGAAATATATGTATATAGTGAACTCTTGGGAATGAAACCAAAACATTCCTCACAAACCACTGAAGATGGGAAGTAAGAGTTTGGGACGCTGCCAACACGTGTTTTGTTGGATGCAGCAGAAGAAGACTCCAAAGCAAATGTTTCTCTGCATAAAGAGAGGTGTCTCACATTCACATTTCCCCACCACAGGGCATCACTGCACACATTCAAAGATCCTGTCATTCTGCTATTCGTCCCCAACTCCCACCCAGCCAACCCCACACTATTGCCAGACTTCTGCTTCAGCAGTGGCACTGGCATTGTGTACACGGGTGCCCCTGAAGTGCATTCCCAAACTGAAGACTGAGATCATAGCAGGCAAGAAAGAAAAAATATGCATCCTTCCAGACCCAAACATTTTCACTGTGATGCAGTCAGACTCTCAGCTTCACAGATGGACAGGGCTTGGAGGACTGAGGGATTGGCTCAGGCAATAAAGAGGGAAGCCAAATATAAATGAGTTGATTTCAGGAAATACACGGCCCCAAAGGAAGATTAGAGGACACCAAGCTTCATTATCTCTGGAGAGTGAAAGCACTTGTTAGAGTATGTCCTCCTGACCTCTGATCAGGCTCCGCAAAAGCCACAGTGGATTTGTCCAGAGTACTACTCAGGGAACTCTTGTTCTAAATAAGAAATGCTATACCTCGTGGCTGGTTTGCTGGTTTGGGATCTGTGCGATGTCAAGGTGACAACCTGCAACTTTCATGGGCCCTGCAGTCTGTAAGCCATTTGGCAAGAGGCAGAAATTTGATTTTGATCTTTCGGCTGAAAAACACTACAGCAAGCAGAGTTATTGGTCAAAGTCTCTAGCACCAAAAATGATGCATTTCATGATATTATGCTGTAATCAAAGCAGAGGTAGATAATGCAGCTGTATTAATAACAAACATTCATAAAAATCAGTGGTGTTAAAGTGAATCACAATGTATTAAAAATACTTCTCAATTTTTTTCAAGTGCTGATAAGATCTATCCTCCTAAAGTATTTAACCTGTAAAGCATCCTTTACCAATTGCTGCTAGACAAAAATACTGTCCTGCACAGACTTTCAAGAGGTGCAAGGAGGATAACACCACCTACACATCTTTGGCAGATTTCTTACTCATAATCAAACAGCTCCAGGAGTGACAATTTTAACACCTGTATTTCCATTTCAGAAATTTTTAATAATTGTTTCTGCACAACATCCTTTGGAGAAAGAGAGGAATTCTTTATCCAAAGACAAACTCTCCACCAACCAAGTACAGTCCCTTGCATTGCCAGTTCAGTGCTTCACTGCAAGTTTCCTCCTTCCCTAGTGCTACATAACTATAGCGGCCTTCTCAAAAGGGACATTATTTTATGAAAACGGTTTGTGAGAAAGACACTGCTAGTTTCATATTTTTTACGTATGTGTTTCCTATGAAGCACATAGAAAAAATGCCAGTTTTATAATAACAGTAAAGAATAGAATGTATGCTTTCAGAATTGTACTCACTTCTTTTACACACTTTCTCCATTTCTTATATTTACTGGCAATGAGAGTAAGAAGTTTACCTAGAAGACACTGATTAAACTCAATAAAGATATTCCATCTTTTTAGACTTACAATAAAATAACTATGATCACAAATCATAGCTTTACAAAAGGCATTCTGAACTACATTAATATATAACATTATATGGTAAGGAATCATATAAAGCAATGAGTTGCTATAATAGAAAAACTGAACTTCTCATCTACTGGAGCTCAAAGTGAAGTAAGGTACAGACAGAAGGTAAACTCTCAGCTGTTGTAAATTATCACAGCTCATGAAAGCTTGCCATTTTACACCTTCTGGGGAATCTGAACTTCAAAATTATACAGCACTTTCCTTCCAAGTATCTAAAAGCAATTTATAAGCAGTAAAACTCAGGCTTCCCTGAGAGAAGTTTATATTTTAACCACTTTCTCAAAATGGGAACTAGGGGAAAAATTAGGTGTCTTAATCAAAATCTTCTGTCCCCTCAATCTGTCCAACTGAGTCTCTTTATTCCACTACAAAATATCCTGTGGAAATTTTGGTGCTCATGCCACAGAACAAAGTCTGGTAATATGCAGGTATCTGAAACTGAGGACAAAACAGTTATCCTAAGTATCACCTGTCAGAAGTACTTGAAATATTTTTGCAGCTGAAAAGTGCATCTCCACACAGGCAATAAACACTGCATCCTTTCTTAACCTTAGAGCAGCAAAGACTAAACTGTCCCATAGTGTGCTTCAAGAGAAGTCTGCTCTTGAGCAATCAGTTTCTCAAACTATGGAGGAGTTTCCTCTATAGTCATTTGGAGCTTCTCTACCAAGGTAGATTTACGAATGTGCTTCTTGCACCTAACTGGTTCTTCCACTATGACAGAAGGGGCAAGCAAGGCCCAGTGCAACTCCCCCCAATGACACTCCACATGTACAAGTGTGTATTTAAAAGCTGTATGAGCTTGTGTGCAGCTCCTGTTGCAACAGACTTTGCAGCTACCCCACTACTCACAGCCACTCTGTTTTCCTGTGCACTGCAATGGCTGTCCCACCTGCGAGTCCATAGACACAAAATAAATGATCTGGGCATGGTCACACTGGAATCCTGCAATTAAAGATTCCTTACTTACTCCTGCAATCAAGGCAAATTTTGTTTTAACAAGATCATCAAAAAGGGGTGTGGAGGGTGACAAAGTAAAGCCAACAAAACTAGAGCAAAGCAAAGCAATAAAGCCAAATGCAAAATATGGCATCCAGAGACTCGATCTCACTTTTTCCAGAGACACCATCTCAATTCTTTCCTTTGAAACAAGTCCAGCCACAGAGAGTTGGAAATGACATGGAAATCTGCTCATGATAAACATTCCTAAAAGGTAGCTTCATAGGTCACTAAAACCTGCCTCTCTTTAATAACTGGATCAAATGGCAAGGTAAAAACTGAGGTAAAAACTTCTTGCCATCCATTTTCAAATGCATCACAAAATGCTCAAGTTTGGATCCTCCATCATTTCTTGTGATGGCAGAACCAACATTGTTAGGTGCTTTATATCTGATAAGTTTTTCCGAAGCTGCAAAGAACAGAAGCTTGTCTCTTCATAAACACAGTTGTTTAACTAGGGCTCTTAACTGTGATTTGATTTCAGTTTAAGGAGATTAGGATTAATGATAGCATTTATCTTTTCTGAAAGAGGGTGAGGACAGAGAACATGCGAGGTGGAAAAGGACCTCCCTCCAGCAGTCACCATTTCAAAATCTAGAATTGCTCATTTTTATTTTTAGAGAAAACATTCAGGTTGACATCAAATGCATTGAAACTTTACATAGCCACATTTAGCACTAAAATAAGTTGCTGGTACATAATTTGTAAGTGGAAAAGACAATTTTTCACCATCTCATACACAGTTTTTATTGCTATTCCTCTCTCGTTATTTTCCCTCTGAAATATATTTTAGAAATATAGCAGCTCACTACAGAGACAAGAATCTACAAGCTTTCATCAGTAAAAAATTGTTAGAAAATGGAATAGGCACAAAATTGACAAAAATCTGTAAAAATGCAATTCAGCTCTGTGAAAATTAGTCTAAATGGTTCTTGAATGTGAAAGGATTCCTATTCCTTTCTTCCCTATTGTTAGGGTATAATTTTCTAGGGATTTAATAGGCAAATCCAACAAATCACATAAAAATGTATCATTTTCTATAATAATCTTTACAACAGCTATACAGGACTTGTATGTCATTAATATCTTTGGTCACACACAAAAACGTACTTCAAAGTATATGCTCTCCTTAGCTGGTTTATAAATATGCATGCTTTCAACATGCTGTGTTGCTACAAAACCACAGGCATCAAATTTCCCAACCAAAATCACAGAGTGGTTTGGGTTGGAAGGGACCTTAAAGATCACCTAGTTCCAAGCCCCTGTCATGGACAGTGTCCATTAGACCAGGATGCTCAAAGCTCCATCTGACTGCACATTGAACACTGCCAGGGATGGGGCATCCACAATTTCTCTGGGCAACTGCCAGTGCCTCACCTCCCTCACAATAAAGAATTTCTTCTGTATATCTGATCCAAACCTGCCCTTTTTCATTTTAAAGCCATTGCCCCCTGTCCTTATCACTACATGCCCTTGCCAAAAGTCCCTCTCCAACTTTCTTGTAGGCCCTCTTAGATACTGAAAGGCTGCTATAAGGTCTACCCGAAGCATTCTCTTCTCCAGGCTGAACAACCCACACTCTCTCAGCCAGTTTTATTGACTTTGATTTAATCTCCACATGATGGGCTTCAGATTGACTCACTGCTTAAAAATGAGTCCTGCATTAATTTCTCAAAATCAACTAATTGTTCTGAGAAAGCTATTTCTTTCAAAAAGTGACTTAAACACTTAGAACCACATTTGTAATTGCATTTGAGATCCCAAACGTATCTAATGAATTGGGAATGCCAGAGCCTCCCCACTGCAAGATTAAAACATACATAAATTTATTATTTAAACTGACGTGTGAGTACCTCAAGCAAACTGAAACACCTGCAACTGCTAGCAGATACACCTTGTAAAATTATGACCTATACAGTTTCACACAAATGTTAAAATAGGCTTCACCTAAAGGAGCACTTTTAAAGATCTTCAGCACAGATTTTCACTTCAGAGACTGTGATCTTTCGAACTGTCATTACTATCCCACATAGACCTCTAGCTTGGAAGCCACTTTACAAGCAAAGCTTCTTAAGATCTTTTTGACAAGTGTATTTCTCGTAATTTCTTCCATTTCTCCCTGGCACGAGGGAGTCCAAAGTGATCAAAGGAGTATAAGGAACCCTTTGTCACAAGGCAAGGAAACCACCAGCTCTGCAGCTCACTTGCACATCTGGAAGCTGCCAAGGGTGTCCCAGTTGGAGTAAGAAAAGATGTGCAGGAGTGCCACTGCTTTTCTATCTCCTTGCCTCCTCACCTTCCTGGAGCCTCCAGTGTCCTGATCCTGAGGCAGGAGCAATAGCACGGGGCAATAGCTAATGAGATCTCAGCAGTCGTGCTGAACTAACACACCTTTTAGCAGGTCTAGACACACGAGTGCAACTTTACTACATCTAAGTCAGCACACTTTGGGTGCTTAACCCCAAAATTAGATTCTAGATATCTTAACACATTGATGACAATGTGCATGGTTTCAGGAAACCTGGAATTCAATTTTCTTCCATCATCTTCTTTGGCTTTGTGGTTACAAATAAAAGTAATGCTTCTATCAGCTCCCAAAGGAAAATTTGTTGAAATATGGAGCTGGGAATTCTCAGAAGAGTTTCTAATTTCCTATCATTTTCCACAAGCTTAAATCCACTGGAAACAGTGTTAAACAGCTTTGCTAAAATTTTGAAAGAGTAAAGATTACTAACGTTTATATTTCTGAATGGAAGACATTAAGATAGTAACAACAGACTGCCATATTTGATCATCCATGGTATCTGTGGATTTTAGACTTCATGTTCTTTTCTTTAACTTAAAAACTAATGTATATTTCCAACCACACTTGGCTTTCAAAACAGCTTCAGTAATTTCTTTTTACGTAACCATATATATCTGGATGCTAATACAATTATATTTCATTTAATCTCCACAGATCTGAGTCACAAAAAGCATAACACAAACTCCACCACAACAGACAAATTCAAACGTAGAATGCAGTGACACACAAGAAGTCTTGCTGTGTGGACACCTTGGTGTCCTTTTCTGGCTTTCCAAATCAAAATGCACATCCACTGCTTAGCTCAAGAAGTGACCTAAATTCAAGAGCTTTGAGCACAGCAGCCTTCCTACTGGTGTGATGCTCTGTGCACTTCTGAAGGCAGTCTGGGATAAATAGGTTGAGGCAATATTACTGTAGGACAGCAAGACAAAAGTAATGCTCTCTAGTAATTCTCTATTGCTCACAGCAATGGCAGCAAAATAATCAAGCTTTCTGATTGGAACTGACACGTATCAAAAAGAAAATTAGAAGAACACACAGTTGCTCCTAACATAAACCCAGTTTTAATACAGAAAATTGCTCTCTATACTGTTATACCTGATAAATAATAGCAACCATATTAGCTAACATTCAACAAAAAGAGGACTCTGAAACTTTTAAAAGTTCAGAACAAAAGCATATATAAAGTTCACAAGATATTACTGTAAAGGACAAGATTAAGAGCCCATTTGAATTAAGCCAAAGCAGACAAAGGGGAAAGGTGTTTCATTAAACAAGGGAACAGTGCCAACGGGGACAGCATTCATTTTCCCTGTAAGCCAAAATGCCATTACTATTTCAAATGATACAGAAATTGTATCAGGAAAATAGTGTGTGACCTGAGCACATCAGCAGAACAGTGTGAGTTTCTGCTGCCTACATCCACTGCCTGACCCACTGTATCCTGCATGAACCCTGTCCAGTCTGCAGTTCCAGTGGACACTGACCTCCTTGCAGAACCTGGGTCACAACTACCAGCCTGGCCTATATATATAATGGATGTCCTACCAAGAATATTGCACATGCCTATACTTATAAAAATTAATCCCACACCGTCTAGGAAGATTGTAAGGAATACACCATTGCACAGAGTCAATTCTGGTGAGATACCTGCGTTTAAGAGGATTAGACTAAGGAAAAGGAAAACTGCAGCCTATCACAGGTTACGTTTCCATACTACTTTTATTTAAGGGTAACTGTGTGATTTTGCTTGCAGCCAGTCACGATACACACAGTGCAACCATCACAGATGTAGTACACTGGATACTGGGATTCACAGGTGGCTCTCTGGCCCTTTTGTGTGGACTTTCACGAAAAGGGTACAAAAAAGAAGGTAAAAGCACAGCAAAACACGCATGGGCAATATGTTAGTTTTCACATTTGGCCTCACCAATTCACCTCAGCCTTGATATGCATCAAGACCCTTTTTTCTCTTCTATGCCTTTCATGATGAGAGGCTGACAGCCACACTTTAGAGTGGTAGTTTTCTGCTTAGGGTAAATACTCACTAGGAACAAGCATTAGAGTAGACATTATTTCACTTATTGCCCAAGAGAGCACTTAAGCTTATTTCTTGAATAGTGAAAGGCTAATATACTCCTTAAACACAACATTGATTACTGAGATGCTTTCCTTCACTTATATTTTATGTTGTTACTTGTTTAGCAGTAAAACTGAAGTTCACATTTAGCAAGGCACTTAGGCCACATTTCATTAAAACATATATATACCCCTGAGAAAAATGACTTTTGGTCTCTCCATGTTAAAAATTGCTCTGCGATACCAAAAGATTGACAGAAAAAAAAATCAAGTACTGCTCTGAAGGAGTGGCAAGCTTGTACCAGAACATGACAACCCACTTTAAAAACTGCTGTTCTGCATAGGTAAATGTGTTCGTCATTGGAGATGTATGGAAGATGTCTTTGGATCTGTCATCAGCACAGAACTGTTCCATCATAGCAGGCTGCCACAATGTGTACACCACAAAATTTCCTACAGCACTGAACTCTGGGATTTCTGCCGAAGAATAATTTTGGCCCTTCACAAATGCCATCAATAAATTCAAAATGGAGCTCAAGTGTATGAAAAGGCTGTTGAAAATAGGGCACAGAAGAGGATAAACAGGACTGTAATAAGAAAACTGGATTTGTACACTTATTATTTTTACAAAAGATAGATTAAAAACTCATATTGACCTATAACGCTCAGTCTTCCTGTCCTTTATTTTTCTATTTATTCAAGCAAAGACACTTCTCTAATACAGAGACCAAACACTGTTTTTGCTCATCCACAGGGATAAAAGGAATAACTAGTGCTACACTTTCACACATGGAACTTGTACTTCATGAACACAAGTTCAGAAGTTACACACAAGGAATTTACCAAGGCTGGAATGTCTTAGGAGACTAACCCTGGGAAAGGCACAACACATTTGCATGCTTTCTAGCTGAATAAACCACTCATGCAGCTTTATCTACCAGTTTTTCCTGGATTGCTTGCTTATCAGTTGATTACCAAGAAACCAAACCTTTTGCTTGGCAAAAGAAAAAAAAAAACAATAAAAACAAGGGAAAATTTCTAACCTTCACTTCTGAAGAAACATTGACAAATACTAAAATTGATCTGCCTTTAATGTTAGCTGTTTAAAAATTATATGTATCCCTTAACAACCTACTTAAACAGTAAGAGATGGAAGAAACTAATCTATACTGATCTCACACTAAGATTTTTTTGCCAAATATAATTTAAGAGTCCACCTTGGATCAAGCGCAGTATTTAATACAGAACTATTTGACCAATCTACTGCGGGGAGACAGAATAATCCAGTAAATATTTCTGTCTGTAACCATTAGTATGATACTTGAAATATGAATATCTAAGCCTCGTGACACTGAAGTTTCTAATAACAAACATAAGGCATAATTATATAATAACTAAAGATAGCATTAGTTTTTGACTTAAATCTTTGGCTTGCTTTCTACTTGGTAAGGTTCCAACAACAAGCCCTCTACCGCTATATTTCTCTGGCAACATGCTCCATCTTACAGGGTTGGTTACTTTTTCAATTATCAAGGGAAAGAATTCACCTGCTTCCTTAAAGTACAGCCAATGAATCTTTCTTGTAATGGCCAATTATGAAAAGATTCATTTTCATTTCATGATAAACTTGACATTTATGTCCTTGTCATGACTGCTTTCTGTGGAAAAAAGAAGGGCGCTGCACAGGTCATGATGAAGAAGAAAGAACAAAAAAAATAGTTTATTTTTCTCTACCTTCCTCAGGATTCTTCCTTTGTTTTCTTCATTTTTTTATTTAATCCTTTCTTCCATGTCACTGCCTTAACTACACATGTTAATGCAGCTGACAAATAACAGATTTGTTATATACAAAATAGTATTTCATACTCTCACATGTTAATAAAATGTAAAAACTCAACATGAAAACAAATCTTATATCAACTAATAATCATTATTACTGGCCCAGCTTACCTAAAAACAACCTGATTGTGGAGGCTCATAAATTGATCCAGTTTCACAGCCTACACAGGCTTTCTGATGAGCTTTTTTTTTAAATTTGTTTTAAGAAATACATAACTATAGTCCTTGTCTATTGTCTCCACTTAAAATAAGACACATCAAGCCAAAGAGTCTGAAAAATCAATAGGAATTACTGTAGTACTCTACATTAATCCATATCCTAGCACACTGCCACTAATATTACCATTTGACTTTCTCAGACTTGGTTTGTTCACAGTTATATTTCACCATACTCATTAGAACTGGCCAATTGTGAATTGGTAGCCTAAAAAATCCAAAGTATGACAGGTAAGAGCTGCAGTCATCACTTCACTGTAAATCACACTCAAGCATCACTCCGTGTACGCATTTTGATGCACTAAAACAACCACCTTAATCTCTATGTGCACTAGGATCAGATCACCAAGTGGATGTTGGAAATTCAAACTGGTGTAAATAACTGTGCTCTACAGACAGTGGCACCCTTTCCAGAGGTTCTCTGAGGGAAGCTTTAATTTGTGCTTGGGGCTTCATGGCAGCCCTACCAGCAAAGGTGCCTTGGGGACGTGCTGAATTCATATTGCTGTGACACGCAGCCGTGTGTGTGTGCAGAGGCCACACCAGTCGCAGGTAAGAGATAAATCAAATGGTAGCATCCCCCCCATCAGCTTTTCTATTATCTGCCCCACTTTGTGCCTATTTCCTCCAGCTTCCCCAACACCTCTTGCTTTGCTGTTCTTCCTTAAGACATGGGATGGGGATTTGTCAAAGTCAATGAGCACTTTATTACAGTGAGAGTGCTCAGTAATGAACAATTCAGCAATTTAATGAGATTCTGTAGATCTGTCTCCAGCCTGTCCATCAAGTTTCACTTCTATAAAGCACCCTGACACTAATCCTCTGGCATACCCAATCTTCACCCTGGGCTGAATATTAGATTCTTCCATGGTATATTGCATTACCACTATAACCTTAGCAAAAATGATGAACTTAACTACACTTGAGGCAATATAGCTGGTCTGATTTGATTTTCTTCTATTGGGTTGACTATGAGGGAATTACTTATTTACTAAGATAAAGCAAAATACCAGTTTCTTATTGCCTTCTGAATGCCCAAATTGGTAAATATTTATATGTGTCTTTTAATCCATTCTGGGGACCTGGAATATTTATAAATATATATTTATTCCTGGTTTCACAAACTGAATTAAAAAGATGCATGCACATTTTGCCTGCAGCAGAAAACTAGTTTAAAAAAATTCTTCGGAACAGCATTAGTAACCTTTAGAGAGGCAATTATGATAACACTTAAATGGACAGTGTGGAGTTTGTTGTCACTCAGAAAGCACCATATTACCTATAAGTATCTCTCCCCCGTATGACCCTGCAACAGAAACAGAGCCTTTGTCATATTTGCCTCATGACGTGTTCATTGACTGGAGTGCACACAATTAGGAAAATTACTTCTGAGTCTGAGTCTTTCTTGCAGGACAGGACAGTGAGACAAGATTTAAAAACTCCCACTTCCCAAACACCATTACAGCAGGTTACAGAGGGCATATTACTTGGGACGTGCTTGCTCGTTACTGAGTGAGCATTAAGTTAAACTTGTATGGCCCAAGTACATCCAAGCTAGGGGATTCCACTGACCCTGCAGAGAAACGATGATAAAACCCAATCAGCCAATCATCCATGCTCCGTGCATAAACTTGTACATCAAAACCTGCTTTTGATAAAGGGAATATGGGCTAGGACTCCAGACCAATGTGCCTTAAAAACCTAAACCAAACACAACCCATCATCATGTGTAGTATACTGCAGGTTCCGTTGTACAGGTATCCTCCAGAGACCAGGACAGGAAAACGTCAAACTTTATTTTGCTATTTGCAGAAGATATCCTCTTCCTAACATACTCCATAATCTAAAGCCTCAAAATTTTGGAAACAAATATGCCTGTTATCATACTAAAGGTTTATGTTACATCTTCATACTGGTTTCGTGGTTTGAAGAACCTAACCTGACATTTTTATTCAAGAATAAATACTTTATTCCTGCATGACATTATTCATCCACAGAACATGAAGCATCCCACTGATGAATACACACTTTACACTTTGAGAAATTGATGGCATCTAAATGTAGTTATTTCCTTAGAATAATCCAAAAGATAAATAGATGAATAATAGGTGTTGAAATATAAATCAGTCTTCCGAATCACAGTCTTCTCTGTTGGACCAATATAACTCACTTCCTAAAAGGAATGCACAGGTTTCTTTTCAGCAAGTTTCCCTCTACCTTGAAATACATGGAAATACTTTCCTCTCTAAAACATGACAGCAAAAAGGAAACAGAAAGAAATCTTTGGGTAATCAATATTACAGAAATTTCCTTCCACTCTATAGTGAATTTTTACAGACATATGACGGAAACGTTTCCAAAGACAGATTTTGGTTTAGTTTTTGTGTTTGGCTTAATAGGCTATGTGTTTTTCTCACTTTAGGTTTTCTCCCAGCCTATATACACTAAAGGTCACAACATAATGCTTTTATCTTGTTAATACTTTATGGCTAGCAACCTGGTCCTTTTCTCGATCCAGCTTTTTAAAAGGAAGCAATCTCCAGCTTCTTGCCACAAACCTTCCACTGAAGCCTCAACTCATCTCGGAGCAGATTGTCTCATTTGCTTCAGGCAAAGTCAGCTGTGGTGGCCCAAACAATTTCAATGACTATCGAAGTTATACAGCTAAATTTGTCTGAAGTGAATGAGAGAGACTGCAGAAGCAGGTTTGCCACCAGACTCATGGCACTAGCCTCATCAGAGGCAATTATAATTGAGTTGCATGCATCAGCCATCTCTTCCCACCAAAGAAGTTGGATCTGGAGGAAAATCTCTGGCTGTATTTAAGTAGCAGAAGTTAAACAGCATGACAAATTTCTCTTTCAAACAAAGTAATTGCATTAACACAACACAACATTTTTAGAATTTCATTTAGAAATTTCCTTCAGTTGTTATTCACAGTTTTTGCTCAAGTGCTTATTCTCCCTCGAGATTGCTCCAGGGTTTCAAAACAACAGATTACTGCTATGGTTTATAGAGTGTCACACATTCTGGTTGTTCACCAATCTCCTTACCTGCCAGATTTGTTCTTCACTGAGTGAAGTGAGTCTATCGCTTTTAAAAACCTCTCGAAGAAGACAGTATGGGAGTGCCAGAACTTCTTCAGGATGACTCTTCAATAGCTCAGAGAGATGTTTTACTAAGAAGCCAATGACTGCATTCTCCAACAAAGTGAGATTGAAGAGATCCGCAAGCTTGTACAGGTCCAAGTAATTAAAACTATTTAATTCCTAAATGGATGAAGCAAACAAAATACACGTCACAAAAAAAAATCCCAAACACAAAACAGAGAATATAAAAATCTACAAGTCTCAGATAATGAAAAAAGGTTATTCTTTCGGAGCTGTGGAGAAGGAAGGCAATATAACTTGAAGTTAATTAACACAGCCTCATTCAAAATGTATATGTAAGTGTTACCAGTGCATATGCAAATATATATGATAGTACTAATTTATATTGCAACTTCTAAGGTTATATATGCATAATGCATCTGTAAGAAATATGGATTAGTACATAATATAATAAACCAGCATGATTTACACTGCATGTCAAGAGCTCACAGGAGCTAACAAGTGGATTTAAAAAATGTATTTTTTATCTACAGTGTTTTGTTACAAATCAATTGTTTGTTCATTATTTACTGTTTTGATTGAACTAGAGCACCTGTGTAGCACAACTTTTCATTCTATGAAACCTCACATGATACAAGATGCTGAGCTGCATTTTATTACATATGAATTTTTCTTCAATGAACAAATGAACCCTTTTTTATTTCTCCAACCACTGGCATCAACATATAGTGGATGCTGGCCTCCTACTGTTTCTCCCTCTCCTTCTGACAGCTGAAAATGTGAAGAGACAAAAGCTGCAGTAGCTCAAGGCAGGAAGCTTTGTCAATCCTGCTAACAGATGACCTATATTTATGGGCTAATGTTTTCAACTTGGCATCCCTCCTAAATTAGTACCTGTACTACTAACTACTGCAGTTCTAGACCACACTGCTCCCTTCAGGGAAGAGGCCAAGAATTCACCTGTATTAGAGAAAAGTACCCAGGGCACCTGGGAAATAATCATGTTTACCCGTTTTCTCTGTTCTTGCTGCATGCTCACACCTCTCTTCCTCTCTCCTCCGCAATCCTGGTTTTCATCTTCCAATTTATCGCATTGCTCCCTATCAGCCGCCTTCTCCTTGACCAGCCCCATGTGTGAGAATGACAAGGAGCCTCGTCAGTCTCACTTTGCTGGTGAGTTAACACGGGGACTGGAGCAAGGAAGAGAAACAGACTAAATTAAGTCAATTTCACTTTCACTGCTCTGCTGGATGGAATGGCAGCACCAAATGAAACTGACAAGAAATCTTGTAAATGTCAAATGAGCTGCACGGCTGGCAGATAGAGCAGAGCAACAGGGAAGATGGGAAAGTGCGAAGAGGGGTTTTTTTGGAATGTTTTATGGACTACATCTTGAACGTGTGAATTGGGTGCCTGTCCCAATGACTGTGGAGCTGTTTATGCATATGCAATGGAGAGTGGAGAAAGAATTTTTTTTACCTGCTGAGAGTCAGTACTGGAGGAAATGGAATCAAATTCCTGTGGAGGTTCCTGCTTGTTACATAATCTCCCAGTCTGAACAGTGCACCTTCCCTAGCAGAGTTGTACACTAAGGATAAACCCTATTCATTATCTACGTAGACTGGTGCATAAGAGTTTCACATGGTTTTCTTGGAAGAACAAAGATAAGTTTTTTGCATTGTCAGAACAAGCACTAACAGCCATCATCTCAAAAGCCACAGTTATTCTAATGTCAGCTCCTCCTCACACTAACACAGAGGAGGCAAGGATAAATCTGCAGTTGCAGAAAGAAAGAGAAAAGAATGAATTTTACATGAGAAGTATCTGGTCTGTGTGCTTGCTTGGTGATTTAATATCTTCAGATCACAGATGGTACCTCACAACACCACTCCTGTGATGGCCATGCAATGGTGGCAACAGCACATAGGAGTCTGATCAAAGCAAACATCACCGTATTTGACAATCAACAACCACAATTTACTGTCCCTGGTTTAGAAAACTATCTTTTCAAAGAACTCGCTGATTGAACAAATCCCAAATGCCAGAAAGAAATTTAGAAGAGCTCAGTGTGTATTTATTGAGCTCTTTTGTGGTCAATGGCTATGTCTAGGCAAGATAAAAATAAACAAACAAACAAACAAACAAACAAATAATCAAGCACTGTGAGCTGAGGATCAACAGCCCCACTAAAATACACGCCTGGTCAAACCCCACTAAGTGTCAGTTGAGAAGGAGAGGTGGCTTTTAGCAGAATTCAGAAGAGGACAATACTGGAGATAACATAATAAAATCTTTCCTTATTAGAGAGAACCAGTAATGAGACACACAAATGCAATCTACCCCTGAAAAATCTTCACATTTCCAGTGAAGTCTGGAAGATACTGGTAAACCTTAATTTTTGGTTTGGATATTTTTCATGATGCTCCAAACTCCCCTGTCCCCGCAAATCAACAGCTACAATTGAAGTTGTTTTTATGAAAGCTGCCTTACAGTTGAAGAGGCCAAATATAGTTATGGATGCATAAATAAAATCCCACCAGTTGTTTATTTACGATACTGCATATAATAACTTATTTCAGATACTTATTTATGTATGTGTGTTTATTTATTTATTATTTGGGTTACGTGTTTACTTATTTTCATTGCTAAGTTTCAGATGATTTTTGATGCTTCCTAACATAATGTGTTAGTTATCTGCTGAACTTACAGTTTACTTCTTAATGAATACTGCAAGTGTGTTTTGTTAAAACTGGCCTTGGCCTGGAATCAGTAACATTTATTTCTGGTTTTGTAACGTTAGAGTTGATCTGAAGGTTTGTATTTCACAGACAAAGAGGCAAATAGTGCATTAGCTTTTACAAATGAAAATCAAGATTATACAGTACTGTACATTACTGTCTCAGTTATGACCCTAGAGGGCAAAAATGCCACACTGAGATTCCTCGACGTATACCCCAGATCACATATTTGCTCTTATAAAGTGGTAAGACTTTCAGAAATAGACTAAAATGCAATATGTAAGTTAGTTGCAAGAAAAATGCACCTTACCTTCTAGCTTTAGAAAAGTCCCACAGGAAGG
Organism: Pachycephala philippinensis; assembly: GCA_013397055.1. NCBI lineage: Eukaryota > Metazoa > Chordata > Aves > Passeriformes > Pachycephala > Pachycephala philippinensis. The sequence continues at coordinate 1,225,335 of VWZT01011116.1, forward strand.
ATCAAAGCAATCACTGTCAACTCAGACTGATTTGAATGGATTTTTCACACTAAATCCTTAATTGAATTAAAACCTTTGGTAAATGGTGAAATAGGTTACTAAACCTAAATAGGTGTGGTCATGAGTAAGAGCACTGGCAGTCTCTGCTTTCCACAGATTTTATTATTTTGTGTTAACTGAGCAACTACAAAATTTTGAATTAGTGTGCAACTTTCTTCTGGTACTGTATTGCAGTATATGTTCTTGGAAAGCATGCAATACAAACCAAGCTTATGTAAACTAGTGGAACTTTTAACCCTTTTTTCATAAACTTTTATGTATATGCCACTTGTCTCTTTTGAACTGAAGAATGAAATATGAACACAAGCAGAACTGTCACTAAGAGCTGCAGAGAATTAGGGAAAGGTAGTGATCCTATCTCTTCTGATATGATGTACGTTACACTGCTGAAACACATTCAGACTAAGAAAATATGTATAAAATTATAGATACAGCACTTAAAACTGAAGTTGAAATAGTTCTGAAATCTCATCGTAAACTCAAACCAATTTAGTAAATTGGCCAAATTACTTATGAGTGTCTACTTCTAAAATAAGAAACTACCTTAGATCCTATGCATCCTACTTAATGTGCATCCCCCACTGAAGTAAGGGAATCCATTGTTCCCCACTACTGGTCTTCTGATTCAGTAGTATCAACCTTTAGATGCCAAATCAATTCAACAATGAGCTGACATTTAAAAGCCTTATAAAAGAAAATATGTTCTACAAACAAACATAATCTGAAATATGACAATATTAAATATTCTAAATAAACGATGTGACAGTGTGCATCTTTTGATACAGAGGTGTATTTTAATATAGAGATATGATAAATTGTCAAACAGGAAAAATAGATATAAACATTGTGTTTAAATTGCTTCCAAAACCATCTTTATTCGTTTGTACTTTAAAGAATAATTGCCTTGCACAAGCCACAGAAAAGGATGTAACAGATTGATAAATTAGAGTTAATCATAACCAAGTACACAGCAGACTACAATATACCTCTATTCCTGTGCTCTGTGTTATAAATAGCAGAAAAAGCACAAGGAGAACTAAGGGGAAAGAATGCATTTCTTTATGACCTTATTTGAAAGATAAACTCCTTGGGGAAATACAATTTATTCAGATTATCAAGACCCTGCTGTGCAAATCTACAGTCTGGGAGCACACTACGGAGATCAAACAATATTTACTTTATTCTGTTGGGTATAAAAGCTTTTAATGAATGCATAATTAAAACAGAAAAAGTATATACAGTTTTAGAATTCCACTGCCAAGCCAAGCCATTAATATCCAAAGTACTGTACCCAGTTGTAACTCCACCTGCTTCCTATTTAGATTACAACACTCTTATAAATCAAGGTATTAAATGACTAGCCCTGCTGCTGTAGCAGAGAAGAGTTGCATGGTGACACTATTTCCCCTTTTCCTAAAAGGGGTTCAGCCTCTTAAAGTAAAAAAAAAAAACCAAACCCAAGTGTGAGGTCTCTGAGACAGGGACATGGCTATTCAAAATCCGTAAGCAGCACCCAGTACAACAGGGTCTTGACCATATGTCCTCCAGGTTCTCTGCCACATTAAATACTATGAACCAGCTGCACCATTCAGAAGAGAACCTTGACAAAAAATATAGCAAAGATGGACTCTAAGTAGATATGGGATAGTAACAAAATGAAAAACTGTAGTGACAAAAATATACTTACCTGACAACAAAAGGGATCAACACAATTTTAAGATAAAAGAAATCCAGTTCTGCTGGTTCTAGCTGTTTCTTTCTATATCAAAGGTTTTACTTCTCCAAAACCTCACACATTTACCTAAGAACTAACAGATCATACACACACTCAACAGCACAGCAACAGACATAAACGTTTCATAATAAGGATAAGCACAAAAAGTATATGTTAGATCTTATTTCAAATTTGCCTCTGTTAAACACCAAAGTCATCCAGTTGAGCCATGAAAAGCATTTTGCTGAAGCCTGGTCACAGTGGAACAGCTGGCTCAGAATTTTTCAATGTATAGAACTGATTAGACTTATTATGAGATAAGTGCAGACTGCAGATGTGTTTATAGACAAAGTAAAAGATGGCTTTCTAAGTGACTCATTTTATACAATTAATTTTTCTGATAGATCACTGCTTTCTCAACACTTTCTGTAATTCTTGCTTTCGTTTTCTCCTTTGAGCATGAAAAGTTAATTTGCATCCTTGCTGCAATTTCAAAGTAGGTCTAGAGCTAAGTAAAAGACCAACAATATCAAAACAGTTCAGCCTATTATTTTCCCTCTACCCTATGAGAATTCATTTCCCTTGTCACTTATTGTTTCTCTATATCTGTTTAGTTTTCAGGTTTAATTCTGCTGGCTGGTGCTAGTGAGAATCCTCTCTGAAGGCACAGAGGAGGCCTGTGAGCTTCACAAGCACAGAGGAAAGACATGACATTCTCAGATTGCTCATGTGATGACACAAATGTGCAGTCTTCAAAAAAAGAAAGCAAAACATGCCATATGCAAAACTAAAAAAAAGCAGAAATATTCTTGAAACTCAGTCAGATTGATCTAAGTTATTAAACAGTACAAATATCTTCAACTGGTAATCCAATTAAATATTTTAGGTGATCCCAATTATGCATACCTTTTATAATCTGCATGCACAATTATATGTATCATGGAAAGAAATAAAATAATGAAACATTAAGACTACAGAGTTAAGTTTTCATGGTACCAGTGGAACAATTACAGGTTGTTCTGTTGAGGTATTGAAACGTTCTGCAGAGGTTTCAATAGCTGCTTTCCCCTGCTTAATGGATGCTGCTACAGGAATTTTTAAAACTATTTTAAGTGTGCCTGGCACAGAAATTCCCCAGATGAAAAGCTTCACATCTCACCAGCTACTCCTGGCAATATAACTGTAGCAATCAGTACTATTTAACAAATAAAAATACAGGGATGAAGGAACATGGAGAACTTTTCATCCTTCACCCAGCACTTTTATACCATTTCGGACAGTAGAAACACAAAGTTGGGATTTGATGAGATTTATCAACATTTACCATTTTTGCCAACTATGTGAGCCCGCCTTTTCTTCAAACATGTTGTGAGGAATAACGTCTCATACACATCCATATACTCTCTACTCCAGTAGAAATCACAGAATATAGCCTCTACAGATGATTTATCATTTTATATTTTTGCTAGCTCTTTGGATTTACTACAGTGTAAGTGGAAAGCTGAAAACTACTTGGCTAATGCATCAGCAACCAGTAATTTTTTTATAGTAAATGTTCTCCTTTTTTGTTTTTGTTGCTAATATTGACAAATCCAGAAAGAGGAAGTATTGTCCCTTAGAAACCCAAAGCTCACAGGAGTAGCAGCTAAACTAAATAATTACAAACCAGAAGAAGAAAAATAGGACTGTACAATACTATTCCTTTTTTTTCTCTTGTTACATGCTCCCATAACCACTTAAGGCCATGAGAATACAGGACTAATAACAGTTTAAGGCCATGAGAATACAGAAGTGGAGGTCTATTCCTCTGCTATACCACAAGCTCATCAAGGCATCTTTATCATAAATTAAGAAAGATCCACCTTGTTCCCAACTATTATTACAAGAAGGCTCAGCTGATTTTGGTATTCCATCTCCTAATTTCTAGTTTAATTTACACAGTTTATATGCATTTGTTTCTGTGCCAACATTATCTATTTTAGATTTAACAGCACAATGTTTCTCTCCCTGCTCCCCCCTCCCTCAGTATTTACTCCCTCAATATATTTACAGAAAACAATGATATTCCTCCTCAGCCCTCATTTTGCTAGACTAAACAAGGCAAACCCTTCTGATTTCCTCATGTAAAACAGGTCTTCCCAATCATCTTTGCTGACCTTTTCTACACCTCTCACAGTTCTGATTTCACTTATTCTTCTGCATGGATAAACTCTTCCCAGTGCTCCTGATTTTTCAGCAATACCTTGTAAAGTAGCATTAATACTTCCTTAGCTTTATAAATCACCTTGCATGAAATATCTTAAAAGTCAAACTGCCTTTTTCTTGATGCCATCACATGAGTAGCTCAAAGTCATCGTACGATTGAATACATGAAAATTCTCTAAACTTGGTCCTCAAGTGAGACACAGTACCAGCCACTCAGTCTGCCAGGCAAGACAGAAATAATATGACATATTACAAATGGGAATTATGATGCAATAGTTTCTCTTGAGGATGCTCAGAAACTATTTTCCAATCACTTCTTTAATTTCTTTCTATATTTGAGTAACAGATCTTGTAACTGTCCTGTTCCATACCAGTTACTGGGGGGGAAATTATTTCAATGATTTTTTTAAGACTTGTTTCAAATTATATCTGGATCAATGGGCTGAGGCCAATAGTATGAGATTCAACAAGACCAAGTGCTGGGTCCTGCACTTTGGTCCCAACAACCCCCTGCAGCACTACAGGCTGGGGGCAGAGTAGCTGCAAAACTGCCCAGTGGAAAGGGACCTGGAGGTGCTGGTGGACAGCAGCTGCACATGAGCCAGCCGTGTGCTCAGGTGGCCAAGAAGGCCAATGGCATCCTGGCTTGTATAAAGAACAGGGTGGCCAGCAGGACCAGGGCAGTGATTGTCCCTCTGTACTCGACAATGGTGAGGCCACGGCATTAAAAAACCCCAGATCAAAGAACAAGAGAGCAGATCCAGACAAGAATCCCAGAGATTACAAGAGGCAAACAGTACTGGAATATAGCAGGAGATATAGAATCACAACTCAGAGAAGATGTAGCTTCTCGAGGAGGCTGAGTGATAGTTCCTCCAACTACTCTGCATACATGTAAATGAAAAATGATGAAGACTGATAAAATGCATCATAGTCACTAACTAAAAAAAGGAAGGCAACGTTCACAACTCAAGACATTATGCTAAATAACAAACAGGGAGCGTATTCAGAATTATCAATATACTAATGTTAACACCCCTGGAATAAATAAGAAGGATGTTAATGTACAAAGAATATATAATATGATTCAAACAATGGTTTAATAATCTCTTTTTATGACATTTTATTTCTGGAACATTTCATTGATGTATACATGTGGTCTGTATTAAGCCCAGCAAGGGGCCACTTTTCTTAAAAACTTGTTTCAGGCAACAGCCTGTCACCAAATGCTTAAGGATTACAAAGCTAAGAGACACATCTAAAAATTAAGAATTTGAAAAGGGTAGCTGTAGTGAGCTGGTCATCTAATAACACCAGAGAATGAAACAAATTGTCTAAAATATGTGGAATAACAGGTTATTTAACACAGACAAATTCACAGATAAATTTAAGTGCAAAACAACCCAAAGCAACAAGACTTCCTTAGAATTTTAAGGCAGTATGCGATCCTCCGTTTACAAAAACGTGGAATCCAGTGCAGGATAACTCAATAATGAGTATTACTTTGATAGACAAAGCAGAAACAGTCACAATTTGAAATCACTAATGACTAGTACTTCCTAATGCATTATAAGAGTCATATCACCTGAGCTATCTATTAACACTTGACTTGTATGAAAGGATTAAGGCATTAATAGGGGAACTTTATTTTTTTGAACCCTCAGAAGAGCTCAGTTTTCCAAGTTCACAAAAAATATTAACAGCATAAAATGGGACAAGCTTAACACAAGGAGAATTAGAGAAATTTGTGTGTTATGTTTCATAAATTTCATATATCACATACTTTTAGTAGGATGCATCTCAGGCAGATCAAAGATTTGTTAAATGACAAATTTGTTCATTATCAAAATGAAGTCGATAATGGTAACTTATAAAGCAGTGCAACTTCTTCCAACAAAGTCCTCAAGGAATCAATTTTGATCTAATTCTGTTAAGAGTTTAATTGAAGTAGAGAATGTTAAGTTTTGTCTGCCGATTCGGCAGAAGACCCTGCTAGGACAGCATGAGTATTGTCAGGCTTTCCTGGTTAAGTAATTAAAAAAAAAAAGAAA
>VWZT01011116.1:1231421-1254994 GCA_013397055.1 Pachycephala philippinensis
AAAAGAAAAAAAAGTGTGGGTATATCTATCTCTATATCTATCTGGGAACCAGTAACATAATATAGAAAATATACCAGGCTCTATCTGGAACAACACCAACAACCCATCAGGAGGCACTATGAAGCAGTCACAAATAGCAACATCAGTTCTCAGAACAGTGCTGCAGCAAAAAAAAAAAGCTCATGTCATAAAAAATGCACACCCAGTACTGCCCAATAAAAGAAACAAACCTTGCTGCTTCAACATTACATTTTAAAGCTACTCTTCAATTATTGGTCCCAGTTCTGAAGTCCAAACTTTAAGGATACTTAAATACTACAGGCTGGAAAACCAACTTTGCAGGATTTCAGGTGCTCAACCTAGTTTTTTAAAGAAAGACTCCTGGAGGATTTGATCTTAAGCAAAGATATTTATAACACGGAGAGAATATATGAAAGAAAAAAAGCTCTGACTAAATTTTCAGAAAATAGTTTCCGGTGCATGAATGTAGGATCAGAGTTACCCTGGACAAGGAACTAGAAAGTACATGACTGTTTGCATTGGTTTCATGGGATTATGTACATTTTGCAGCTCTGCATTAAAAAAAAAATGACTGCAATAAAACAAGGTTTTTTGGCAACTGTCTGTTCAGGTAAAGAAGGAAATATTTGTGCAATTTGACCTCTGGGGTTATAATGGTTTCTCATTCCTCTCAAAAGCAAGAGACTTGTTGCAGCTGCAGGAAGATATGAGAGTACTCAGCAGTTAAAAGAACCTGACTGTAAGTATGTGAATGATAAAAAGGCAACATTTCCATTTTATTTGGAAAACTGTTATTGATTCAGGTATCTCTATGCTCCTGCAATATCTGACCTCAGCTCAAAAATCACTAAGAATTTTATTTTTGTTGCTCATAGCACTAAACCAAGGTAAATTCTCATTTTACAGAGGAAAAAAGGAGAAGCAGAAGACTAATTTAAAAGATTTCCCATGATGCAGAATATACAAAGAACAGAACCTCAAATGCCTGGAACCCACTCCAGTGCTCTAGTAGTTAGATAATTCCTGTTTTCACTGACTCTAACAGAATTTTAAGGTATGTATACAGTTCAATACACCAGCAAAATGTCTGCAACGTGTATTGTATAGGCATTATGTCCCAGTAAAATAAAACTCTCCACAACTCTTTCCCCAGATTTATGCAGTGAAAAGAACATATCTTTTTCCCACAACTAGGAGCTGTGTTATTAGTAGGTTTACTATGTAATAATCAGAACTGATTCAGGAGGTAAAGAGCTTTAAAAGGGATAGTGGTAGGCCATAAATGGGAAGAAAAGCAAAAGAATTAAAAAAATCTGGAAGAACCACTGAATTTAAAAAAAAAAAAAAATCACTATATGTGAGGATCAAGAGGGGTTTGCTTGTATTTCACAGAATCACAGGATTAACTAGGTTGGAAAAGACCTTTGGGATCGAGTCCAACCCATGAACTAACACCACCCTGTCAACTAGATCAAGACACTAAGTGCCACATCCAGTCTTTTTTTAAACACTTCTGGGACAGTGACTCCACCACCTCCCTGGGCAGCCCATTCCAACAGCAAATCACCATTTTTCCTAATGTCCTGCCTAAACTTCCCCTGGCACAGCTTAAGACTGTGTCCTCTTGTGCTGTTGCTGGTTGCCTGCAAGCAGGGATGGACCCCCAGCAGGCTACAACCTCCTTTCAGGGAGTTGTAGAGAGTGATAAGGTCTCCCCTGAGCCTCCTTTTTTTTTTTTCCAGGCTAAGCATATTTTAAGCATTATTGACTTGGGATTCACCTATCATTCTTTCACTCAGAAATCATTATAAGTCTGACTTTCAAAACTAGAAAACCTGGAAAGGGTGAAGGCCAAATGTAAAAAAATGGGCCTTGACTCAACATCCAGTTTGCTTTCCTACATCTGACCTTCAGTAGTGCCAAACAAGTCACAAGTCCTCCCAAAACTAATACATGTGAATGTTTACACTGCTGAAGGTGCCAAGCACCAGCAGGAATGTATGAGCCTTCAAGGATCATGATGACCCTTGCTGATTTGTTTATAGCAGCTCTTACCAAGAATAAAAAATAATTCAATCCCACACTCCAAACTCTCAAACAGCTTACAGTCAGAATCCCCTGCTTTAGCATAAAGCCTTTTATTTCCACAGAAAGAGAAGAACATTTAATCAATGCGCCATATATTTAAGACAACCAAATGGCAAAATTCTCACTGCCTTCAAGATTTCACCTTAAAAACACCACCTTTAAAAGCTGAATAGATAATTGTAGGCCCAGCTTCTAGGTGTTCACAACTACAGATACTTGCCAGGATCTCAATCCTGAAGAGTTTGAAAAGCACCTCTCCAGCATTTCCCTCTAAACACAATAGAATCAAGTGAAGCAATGCCCTGTGGAGAAGGACTTGGGAGTCCTGGGGGACTGCAAGCTGTCCATGAGCCAGCAGTGTGTCCTGGTGGCCAAAAAGGCCAACTGTGTCCTGGGGTGCTTTAGGAAGAGCATTGCTAGCAGGTTGAGAGAGGTGATCCCATCCCTCTACTCAGCCCTGGTGAGGCCACATCTGGAGAGCTGTGTCCACTTCTGGGCTCCTCGGTACAAGAGAGATGTGGAACTCCTGGAGTAGGTCCAGCAAAGGTCTACAAAGATGTTAGGGGACGGAGGACATCTCTGTTATGAGGAAAGGTTGAGGGAACTGGACCTGTTCAGCCTCAAGAAGAGACGACTGAGAGGGGACCTCAACAATGTATCTGAAGGGACGGTGCCAGAAGGATGGAGCCAGGCTCTTCCTGGTGGTACCAAGCAATAGGACAAGAGGCAACAGACACAAACTGATATATGGGAAGTTCCACCTGAATATGAGGAAGAACTTATTTACTGTGCAGGTGACTGAGCACTGGATGAGGTTGCCCAGAGAGATTGTGGACTCTCCCTCACTGGAAATATTCAAGAACTGTCTGCACACAATCCTGTGCCCTGTCCTGTAGGATGACCCAGCTTGAGCAGGAAGGTTGGACCAGAGGACCCACTGCGGTATCTTCCAAGCTGACCCATTCTGTGACACTCTTTCACAGAACATTGGAAGGGCATTTAGGGACATAGCTCAGTTGCTTCAAAAAGAATGTACTTCTGCAGAACAGTCACTGCTTTCAAAAATTAACTACAGCTTACTGAAAAAGTTTTTAGCCAATGATTATTCCATGCAATGTTATACAAGTTGGTCCTTGTCAAATACAAATTTCAGTAAGAAATGCTGCAAAAACATTCAAATTTCAAAGATTTCAACCACACTTATAAGCAAAACCCTATAAAGAGCTTACAAAAGGTTACATACGCCTAATATTGTTTGTTTTCCCCCGCCTCAAAATGTTCACCACACACATACTGATCATTTTTGCTACTTGTTTTGCTCCTTTTCAAGAATTTCTTTAACCTGTTCAAGTTTTGGTCCACAGCTGAATGGTGCTATGTGAGTCCAGAATTTGATTAGGAATTCAGTGGAAGTTAAGACTCACAATAGTACCTAGGGTAGTCCAATAATTTCAAGTGTTTGGTTACAGTAAACTTTCAATAGCAATCTTGGGGGTCCTGAACATCACCATTGCATACATATACTTCCTACATACTTCAGTTCCCCATGAAGATGGTAACGCTGAAAATACGAGTAAAAATAGTGAGAGGCAGGCAAAATCAAATACAAACACATATAAACAGCGATTTGGGGCATGGTGTATGACAGTAGGCCTGTCCCCCTGGTGTTTTTCATGTCCACAACATGCCATCCCAAGTCTGTTGGAATTCCAATCCCAGTGACGGCTGGCAACTGAACATCTCTGAGATTACTACAATTCTTTCCCTGTGACAATCAGGTGTGCTGAGGTGCTATGGAAATTCAAGGCCCTTTACATATACAATTAGAATAGATCCCGCTTGCAATAAGCGAGGAAAAAACACTGAATAAATAATTAGAAAAAAGCTCCATTGTATAGCTTTGAAAACTTTCACAGCAAAGGTCAAAGCGTTTATGAGACAAGTTCAGCCAATATGTCACTACCTCTCTAATCCAGAGGACACAATAGAGCCCATAAAAATTACCGTAGAAAGAATTCCATGTGTTACCAGTTCAGTTCCTACTGAACTGTAAATAAAAGTCCTGGTTTAAGATTTAATGCTGCCTATACAGCTAGACACACTCTGTGATAGAAATCACAAATTCTGTAAAACTCTGTTTAAACAGATGGGAAATTCAGAAACAACCTCCTTCAAATTAATAAACAGATGTTTTGAATGCATTACACAAGAAAATGGGCGAATGAAGTTACAGACATTTCTCATATTTTTCAAGTTTGAAATAACATACTTGCAGGACATTATCAATGGTTAATAAAGTTGTTGATGCCACTAAGTCTTTAGACTTGAATCTTTAATTTTTAGAATTAGTGAGATGAATGAGAACAATTTATAACTTTCAAAGCTCTGATTACATATTGGCTGAAGATTCAGTAAGTCATTACAGCATGTATACATTTATATTCATTCTAGGTTCCAGGCCTATTCAATACCCTGGACAGAAAGGGTGTCTTTGTTCTAAATAGAGTTAGTCTACATCACTATTCTGAAGCAAAATGCAAATTCTACTCAGGCAGTTGTGCAACCAAAATACCATAAATGATGGAATGTGCTAAAATGCTGTTTCATTTACTGCTGCCAAGAGATCTACTGGAGAACATCAACAGCCCGCTATGGAACTTGTTTCTTTCTTTGTGGTCCCCTATAAACACAAATGGTTTAGCAAAAGATGTTTCTCTATTAAGTACTGAAATAGTATTTAACAGTAGTTAAAAAGAGATGGTAATCTGGAGTACTTCCATTTCTAAAACTACTTATGTATAACTTGGGCTTAGGTAATTTTCCTTACAAATCTTTCTTCTTAACTAGCACAATTAGTTGAGCATGTTGTAAGCAGTTCAGGTAGATGGATCAAACAGTAATGATTAAGCCATCAGAAAAACATAAAAAATGATGGGGCAGGGCATCAACTGCCAAATACACAGGTTTGTATCAAGTCCAGATTTCTTTTGCCTTTAATGAGAGATGGTCTACCAAAAAGACTAAAATGCAAATACTGCGTAACTGGAGAACGTATCAACTTGGATCCTCATTGCTTCAGTCCATCTTCACCATTAAATAAACAAGGTTTTGAAAGTCTCTTCTATTAAACTGACTGAAAAAATACAATGAAATTTACAAGGTCTTTTTGACATCTTTTAAAGATAGAGCAGACTGAGTCATTCACTCTTTTCCTTAGTTTAATACTTCAGGTGCTAAGTTGCCTCTGAAATTCCATCAAATAATACATTTTCTCATTCATTTTCTTAAGAAAGATTTTGCTACTGCATTTAGAATTTGAAATTGAGCCCTGTGAAAATAATAATAGTTTATCTAAAAACACGAAGTAGACAAGAGGTAAAAGATATTTACTTCATAATGAAGAAAGAAAAAAAAATCAGTTCTATTTTGGGTTAAGTTAGTAAAGAGGAAAGAAAAGATGAACAATTAACTCTCTACCACAGTGATACTTCTGAGATAAAACCAGATTGTAACTCACTTCAAGCCCAATGTTCTCTTCAGGTGCAAAGGTTACAAATGATTTATAGTCACCATTTCATACTTAACATTCTGGCTTTTCCCATATTGTAAATACTTTATAATCAAAGCATTTTCTTGTTTCAGAAATACCTTTGCTAAAATGGCTTAACACAACTCGAAGTGCTTTAGATCAAAGCAAATTTAAGTAAAATTTCCCTCTGCTTCTTTACAGGAGGTAAAAAACCCTCTCTATGTCTGGTGCCTATATTCCTGTTCTTTCACATTAGAGCTGTAAGTCTCCTCTTTCAGGTCACGTCTTCCACATAAAAGTGCTAAACTAATGCCGCTTAATGACAAATTAATGTCCATGAATAAAAAATACACCTCTAATAGCATAGAGTAATTTGCCATTACAATATCATCATTGGACATGCCCCTGGTTTAATACGATGTATTTAATTCATAACTTAATGAGTGATATATAAAAAGAGAGAGATGAACCCTGCAATTACATTTATGTGAGTCTGTCACCTTATTTGTAAAACCTTAGAGTCATTTACATTCAAATTAGAACAAATGAGTGATTTCACAAAGTGCAGTGATAAATGACCATTGCTGCACAAGACAGAACTGTATTTCCTGTGAAAACATTAACAGTTTCCTATTATTTGTTAAAAATTACAATGCATATTGCCCAGTGTTGTGTGAATAATGACTTTTTTACTGATTAGGTCAGAAGACTAATACAGAGTAAAAATAAATAATTTTTCTTTTCATTTTTTCTGATTTTAGCTTGAATTTCTCTGCTCAAACTGTTACGGACTCACACTGCCACCTGCTGCCCAGACCCGGGGAGGAAGGGCCCCGACTGCTTCATTTCACGTCCAGTTCAGGCATTCTGCCTTCTTGGTGACATCTCTCGCAATAAACAAAATTTTCCTTCCAGACTTTTAAGTGGACATGTCGCTGAGAACAACAGCAGATAAGGATAGCTGCACTACCCAGTTACAAATACTTCCATTTTGGGGGCTGATGCATCCAAATTGCCTCAACTCATAAGGAGAATTTAAAGCTAAATACACTGGGGACCAGGAGGGACAGGGGGAACATAAAACATTAGTATTGATCAGATGGTAATAAAACCAAAGAAGAATTTTGTACACTAAGCATTCTGGCATTCATCAGCCCCTGTTTACAGCTTTATAAAAATACTGGAAAGACTCCAGAAGCAGAAATCTTTCAGGGACTGGTGGATAGAAAGGTCATCTAAAGAGGCCACATTGCTTAGAACGACAACAGGAGAAGAGCAGGGAGGGAAACCATGAAGCAACACAGTTTCTCTGTTACTACTTAAAACACATACCAAAGCTGCTTGCCCCTCCGGACAGAACCTGCAAAGAGATGGCAGATACAGCACTGACTGCCTCTTCCCAAATTGTGACCTGTCCTGTAACTTCACTGCAGAGGAGTGGCAATGTGTATCCATACAACTACTGAGACAACTTGGGAGCTTTGATCTTGCCAGCAATAGTTAACCTAGATGTTGCAGCATCATTTTTTTACACATCCATCATCAGTTTCAATTCACATTGCAGATAAATAGCAGCAAGTGGATTACAGTAAGAATGGGATTCAAAGTGACTGGGTATTGTCACTTTGGTATATTTTCACTTTCCTCACTCATACCAACTGAAAAATGGAGAAAAACACCGTCATTTTTTTCCTGAGTCCCATTTTAAGTTGGAATCCTCACTAGTGCATTCACATTTCACATATATAGATCATTATCTCTATAATGTATCAGCATATTAAAGAGACAGCAGAGAAAAATTCCCGAAGTTATTTTCTTTTGTCCAAGAACTTTTCTAATGACTATCAATAGCTCAATGACAACAGCTGACAAAACTTGCTCCTTCAAAAAATAGCAGGGTAGCACAGCAACAACTGGTTGTGTAACACTTAAAAACACAAAAATATAAGACAACATTATTTTTGTCTACTTTCTATTCTTAGCCTGGGAAGGTTACTTCACCACAGGATAAAGTTGGTAGACTTAAGTTTGCTGGTGGTGACTAATTCTGGGGGATTGAGGGAAGTGTGCAGAGTGTGCATGCATGTACTTAGATTTAAAACTCAGTATTAGTTAAAAAAAGCCAGCCTTGGTTGCTAGATGACCTTTAGATTTTCTTTTCAGCAGTTTAATTCGCTCCATATGAAAAACCCAGGAGCTAAAATCCCACCTGATCTGGGGCTTCTAGCAATACAAAGGTGATGCTCTCAATCTCTGGTGTACAAATTAATTCATCTCTGAAGGAGTGTATCTTAGTGAAAGTTGGGACTGTCATTGGCACCGTTCCAAATGGAGAAGCTGGGTTTAAGAAAAATAAATAGCTTTGAAGTTCTGGCCTACCCACATATATAAACCATGCACACTCCTTTTAATTCCATGTGCAAATTCATTTGCAGCTTCTTCTGTTCAAAAACAGTAACATATTTCAATCTACAACACATTCAAATAGTTTAAAATTAGAATAAAAAAAGATTCAGATCATTAGGTATTTGTACACCATGAAAAAAATTTGTTTTATAAGCCTAAATTGACCACCACAGTAGAAGGTTAAAAATCAAATGCCCCTGCCCAAGACAATTTGCCTGCTTCAATTATTACCTTGAATTATCACAGGAGGCCTTATTTTATCATTTGTGAATTGATTAATCTTATTTTTGTATTCCACGTCTGATCCTGCTCACTGCCTGCTTTTGTATACAAGAATCCAGAGCAGGACAGTGCAGAGGCAATTCCAAGAAAATTCCAGTTGACTGCTGTTGTACAATGCTGTGTTCAGGCTTATTCTAATCACTCATCTAAAATGTTATTTTCTTTTTAGCTTAAATCAGCTGTCTGTAAAGATGGTATGAATGACATCAGTAGCAAGCAAGCAGATATACCTATAGGAGAGTTCCATTAAATGTAACAAAGTTTCTACAAGGTAATCTGGTACATTTACCATTTAGCAGTGAACCTAGCGCACTTAAAACTAATGGGAAAATTGGCATAAAACTTTCAAGTTCCCTTGACACAAAAACATTCAGGATCCCAACAATAGTTTTTAAAAGTCAGAGTAACTTCAGTGGCAATCAGGATCACCACTGCTCATGTCTTCTACACCTGCTCCTCCTAGGAACTGTGAGAATAAGAAATCATTTCCAGCATTAAATACAAGGACAGTCACTTCAAATAAGTATGTACTGAAACTATGCCACTATCCAACCAATAAACATAACATAAATGATATCCCAGACTCTGTCCAGTGTGTAAACTTAATTTGTTCTTCACAAAAAGTGCCTAACCTGGCAGCAGAAAATTAAAGGGATACATGCTATCTAACAGTCATACCACATTCCGCCTCTCAGAAATGAGTGCTTTGCTTTGGACCACTCTGCAGCTTCTAAACCCCTCACTCACAACTATCACCCTTGTACCTTGAATGTAATTCAGGATGTACCTAGAACTCTACTGAAAAAAGATATTGTACTTCAGAATACACAGAAAAATCACTTAGCTTGAAGATTTCAATTATGGACAGTCCAATATCCCAATATCCCTGAATACCAGTGGAAATCAACCTCTGGTTTAAAAACCAATTACTATCCACACAATACTAAGCTGATGTTGATCAGCAGAAGGAAATTCCATTAAAAACTTCTATTCTCAATAGCATTCCCTCCTTATTAAGACTCTTTGATTGTTGAAATAATTTGCAATTTGTGGCTCTCTGGTACTGAATACACAAACAGTTGAGGAAAAAGACAAAACTTCTTAGATCTACAACCAGTTATGTAACTCATACATACTTATGAAACAAACATTTTTATGTTCTGAATAAATGTTTTAACACATTTATTCTCTTGCATAAGAATAAAGTTGTCATGCATCTTTCAGAAAAACATTCACAAGCTTTAAAGTGCAAAATAGGTCATCACAAACATACTACCTAATACCATGTTCTCTACAGTTCCATTTAGAAAGTCCTATCTCAGATGTCCACCACTTTTAATGCCTTTAACTATCTATCTCTTGCTTTCTCCAATGCCATATGACAGATATGGTCCACTTTTAAGAGGGAAAGAAGATACTCAGATAACCCATTCCCGTTATATTTCAAAGTTTGCCTATTGGCTGCAGCTCTCTGCATTAGCCTCCTTTGAAAAACCTCAGCCAAAACTGACAATCAATCTGACCTGGAGAAGGAACTTGGGAAACAAGAATCTAGGAGAATTGGATGTGCACACTGCAAGCAAATGCTGTGTGAGTGATCACAGACCTTAGTGCCGCTGAAGGTACACAAAGTTCAAGTCTTTAGCTCTCCCACACCTCCGTAGCAGTTAAGAAAAATCGCATTGCCTTACCGTTTGTTCAGCCCGAGACAGATGTGTGCGCTTACAAGCCTTGTTTCACTGTTTAACGTACCTGAGAATTATGCAGATGACATGAGAGATTCATGAATATGTATGTATCTCAAATAAAATACATCAGCATGCTTCAAAAGAGTCCCCCTCTACAAATGAAGCTAGAAACAAAACCCCCAAACAGCAGAGGTTGTGGAATAATCATAATTCAAGATACGAAAATGCTGATATGGGGGGAGAAGTCTGCACAACACAAAGCTGGAATTAAGAGCTAAAGTAAGGAATACTTGGGCATCGCTCTTGTTTGCAAATAAAGAAAATATGATTTACCACTGTTTTAAAATAAGAACTAGTAAATTATCAATCTAAACTGAGCATGAGTTTTCAAATGAAAATACTGAATTAACATTAGATGCTACAGAACATTTGATAATGAGAAGCTTATAGATGATGAAGTGCATTTAATGGACTAGCAATGCTGTCAGAAACCTCCATTGCATTACCTAATTGACGGTGGGGAAAAAAACGCTCCTCTTCGTTTTCCTGTCTTTCCTTTGATTGAGAACTCTTGAAAAGATTGCCATAAATACAATTTAAACAATTTGTTACAGAAATCTTTTCGAGATTCATCAACAAATTAAAGACCTCTAAGCTCTTTAGTCTATAAGAAAGAGGATCTGTCATAGTCAAAATAACATTTTGTTTATTCTGAGACAACCAAAAGGAAATTCCTTGAAGACCAGTCAATACAAAAGTCAGCATTGGCTGGAAATTACTCTGTCCCCAGTGCACTACAAATAATTCTTGACAATCAGACACTTCAGCAATCATCTTAGATGAATCAGATCAGTACACTATTCTTTGGAAACTCACAGACTACCAATGTGCCTGGAAACAGACACATGAAGGGGCAATGCCAATTGCTTTTGTAGCAAAAAAAAAAGTCCTTATTGAAATGCATGGAATTATTACAGGTCCCAGATAAAAGTATCAAGAAGAGATGAAACTGTTCAAGACAGTTCCAATAAACTGACAAACTGGAATATCTAGAGAAGAGCACTGGAACAAGTGCTAACAATAAGAGCAGCACTCATAAAGGAAAAGCTTGGTCTAATCAAAACAGTTAAAGATAATCCTAACAAGTTAAAACTCTGTGTCGTCATTACACAACAATAAATGACAGCTAGATCCCACACACTGCATTTCCTGAATTTAGGCAAAACTAAACTAAGTTCATGATATTTCAACAACTCAAAACAGCAAGAAAGTAATTCAGCAGCATTTTAAGTGAAGAACTCTGGCATACTCATTCTTCAGAAAGAAAGGGCAAGCACTACTCCCCTTCCAGCATCTGTATCACAGCACTTGGGGTAACAAGACCCCAGTTACCAACTGCAGCTAGGATAAGTGGCTTTCAGGAAGCCTTCTTTAACTACTTGGATTTTATTTGCAGACAGTACTAAAATAAGGCAAGAGGTATTTTTTAAAGTCACACAGTAATACATAGAACATAAACAGATATTTGATAAAATTCATTTTGACCCTGAAAGATATCATGGTCTTAATCTTGTTGACCTCTGTTAGAAAGACTTACAGCAACTACTCAAGACTGATTACTTGCATGGACTGCAACTGTACAAAACAAACAAGACAGGTAAATTCTTACTGTATCTATTCAGACTGCAAATCTGTCTACATATATGCCTTGCTGAGGTGAACTTGGTAAAAAAAATACTGTAAAATACAGCCTAAATCCCAACATGATAAAAGCTACAGCCACCCCACAGATGTGCATGCAGATTCCAAACTTTTATGATGAGAGCCTGATTCAAAAATAGTTTACAGAACTAGCACAGCTCTCTGTCTTCCAAGACGTATTCTCCTCTTTTTTTCCCCTACCCTTCACCCACTACCTTATTCCCTACCTCCACTACTGTAAATCTTGTCACTGGGTCCCACTTCCTCTTAATTTTTACAACAGTGTAGCTCCAGTTGTCCTACTCTGGCACACTACTCAGAGCACAACAGTGCTTTTTCACATCTTTCACACATCCTACAGCAACTGCAGGCCACAGAGTTGTGGTTTCTATGACTCATGAAAGACATGGTTATCCTCTAAGTTGTAGAAAGAAAAAACACGCAAATAAACATATGCTTTAGACAAAATGCATCTAAAGACATGAGAGCAACAGGAAAACCATTAGCAGGAGAGGAATTAAAACACCTCTTATTCTTTTGCAAGTTTTTTTACAGTCGGACTTCATCTTAAAGAGCTTTTCCAACCTAAAGGTTTCTATGACTCTCATGTCCAGAGAATTTTTACTGGTCTGTTAATTACAAAGTAATTTGAAGAAATTTTGGAGTTTACTAACTCCAGAGTATTGGGTTTTTTAATGGGGCTAGTGTTGAATTTGGGGTTGATTTCTTTTTTAATTAATTAGCAATCTATTCCTAAATAATTGACTATAGCTTGTGCATTAAGGACAAGATTCAAAGCACTGATAACTCTATAGCTGTCTGTCTTTTCCCTGCAATGGCCTTGGGATTAGAAGTATTAAGATGGTGCTGAGGGAAGGGCTACAAATACCAGAGGCTACTCAACACAGGTAATAGAAAAAGTTTGCACAAGGATTTATGTTGAGCTTATACCTGCTCTTTTCCTACAGTCCTCTCACATACCTGCTTCATGAGCACAATATTCAGGTTTTTTTCCCTACTCTTTAGTATTTTCTGTAGCTTCTTTGTTGTAGTAGTCTCTTTAATTCCATTTCTGACAAAGTAAGAGACAAAAGCATCACAGACATACTCACACTGACTGGTTTGTTTGGGGAGCATGAAATACATTGTATGACTACTAGTGTTAGATTTATATCTTTCTCATTACAGTAACTCCTTCCCATGCCTGCCTGAAAAGTAGTAGGTCAAATGGTTTTGTGACATATTTGGTATCTCACAGATCTTATTTCTCAAACCAACCATCTTTCCCATCACAATCCATGTCTATTTTCTCAGAAAAATAAACTTCCTCCTTGCATTCCTGAAAAAAAAAAAATATCAATTGCAGCACTCTGCCAGCTCCTTTAACCTTCTAATCAATTTACAATGCACAAATTAATACCTCCTTATTATCTGAACATACATTTTGAAGGGTTTCCTAAGGCTAACACTCAAAGAACAGATTCTTTCTCTGTAAGACACAGCGCCTTCAAGTACATCCTGAAGTTCTTAACACGAGATCCTGCATGCCCCTGGTGCTCAGTAGCTCAGCGTGCTGCCAAGCACACTCCAACTGTTCAAAGGCAGTTACACTGTTGGAAAGCAAGTGCATACGAAGAGCACCGTGCTGATGTGCATCTCCGTGCCCAAGTGCTGCCCAGATGCAGTTCACACATCCAGTTTCAGAAACGGTACTGAAAAGTTACCGAGAGGAGGAAACGGCTCTGTGGAACTGCTACTGCCATTTTATTTTTAGAAGGCTTTTCACAGACACCCTTCAAAGCCGTGTTCTTGCTATCATCGTAAGCCATTTCCTATACAAGCCAAGCACAAAAAAAACCTTTACTCCAACTCAAATTTTTTGTTTCGTAAAGACATTGGCACTATGGGCATGAGGCCAGTTGAGAATAAGGTACCATTATAATAAGCCCTATTCCTTCAGTGAGAGGTTGTAGTGCCCTGGAATACACATCAATATTCTGTTGTGAACACAGAATTACACATCTGAATTTGTCACACTACTCATGATCCCAACAGGGAAATACCTTCACATTTGGTACACTGAGGCAGAAGAAAGCAAATTCCCTGGTAAAAGAAGGAATCAAACTCCCATGTGCTGATATTAATCAGTGGACCCTTCTTGTTTTCAGGAATGAAATGGACAGAATGGATGGAGGGATAAAGCATCTACCATTAACTGAAACCCAAATTACACTCAAAATTCAGATCTCCTGAAATCCAGTTTTTGCCATTTAGATTACACCAGGTTTTGCACTAATAGCCTCCTACTGAAATTAGGCTTGAAACAAAAGTGTACCAAACAGAAACAGCTGATCAGGCCAAAAAGCCTCACCTCAATGAGATAGTGAGAACATAAACTGAGAAGCTCCAGCAGCTGCAAGTGACTCCCAGCTGCTAGGACGTCCTGTATCACCCCTGGTTCCAAGAGGATCTGTAAAGAAGAAAATGGAAGGTTTGTCATCTGGAAGATGTACTCGAGTACTTGCAGAAAATACTAAAGGCCTTTGTTATTTCAGATATTTAGGTTAACATAAAGAACAGAAACAATACTATTAAGCATATAGAGAATTCTTTGCAGAATAGGGAGAGAGTTTCTAAAGTTCATCTGAATTTTCCCTAAGGATTTCTAAACGTTTTTTTTTGCTTTTTTTTTCCCTGTGAGAGTCCCTAAGTCACAATACACCCTAAATCCTTTGCAACTAAATGCGTGCTGTTTAAGGAGACTTTTCAAAACAACAGAACCTCCTTTTGTTATCTGTCTGCATAGATCCCTCCACACATACTGATGAATCAGGCCAACAGAACTGACTCAGAAGTCTCCACTATTAATATTATTCATGCATGTAAAACATATACAGACTAGGAATACCCTGCCTATTCTGCACAGTGCCACTTCATCATTTACCTAACCACTGTCTTCATTTTACAGAGCAGGGCTCTGAAGGCACAATGAGCATGTTGCTGGGGAAGTGCCAGAAAGGGCTTAGAAACCAAGACTGATTATTCAGTTACTTGCTCACATGAAACTCCTACTCATTTCAATTAAAATCATGTACAGGCAGCAGTAAGGATAATTGGGCTACAGCTCATAGACCGCTGTCTTGGGGTCAGCTTGTTAGAGCATCCCTTTTGGGACACAAAATGTCTTTGGGAATATGGACACTGGTCAACTTTTTATTAGCAATCAGACTACAAACTGTCCAGATTAAAATTTTTTAAGTAGTACAACATCCCTAAAAAATCAGAAATGCATGAGAAAAATTAATTTTTCAAAGATGCTCAGTTTATTCAATTTTATCCTTGTACTTCCCCTGGCAACTTTGGTTTCACACCACATGAGGTCAGTCTCTCACTGCTCCACAGGGAAGTAAAGCTTTCTTTCGGATCCTTTTTCTTCTGCCCATACAATTCAGTTTTATCTCATAGCATCATTTGTATACCTCAAGTGCAGTGGAATAAGGAAAATGGAAAACAAAAGGAAAGATATTCACCTGCATCTTTAGTAGTTTAACTATTTTTTAGGGAAATGAAAAAATGTGTATGCACTTCTTTAGGCAAAACCACAAAATATCTCCAACATAATGGATACATTAGGGGGAGGAGAGAAGGGGATTGATCCTTGTTTATATCAAGAATTCATTTACATTGAGTTCTGGCAGTGTATGACATCCTTAATGCTTGTGCAAATCACTATATTTATTAATACTAGGTTATATGTCATTTATTTACTATATAAAATATGAAGGTTCTTTATCTAGCCAGAAAGACATGTAAGGATCTTACTGTAAATGAGAATCAAGCCCAGCACAATCCAGGTTTTTGGCTGGTGCTACTGAGGTTGCTATGCATGATGAGAGGTAGTTGAACGGAAAGTTCGAATGGATTTCAGCTACAAAAGCATCTCCAATAGACATGGATATTAAAAACAAACAAACAAAAAAATAAAAGCACATCACTGTCAAGTATTTTCAACTGAGAACTCAAGGTCAGACTGACTAAACAAACTGGTATAGACCTTGCAGTGTTTTTTATTCAGACATGATTGACACTGAGGAAGTTGCCATCCTGTGGCACGTTACTTACTGAGTCAGCCAGAGAACCAGAACCCTAAGCAGATTAGTACCTTGTAGGCGTAGAAAACTATATTTAACAGTGATAATATTAATGCATTTTAAAGCTACAGCAATCCATTTACAAATAATACTAGTAGCACTATGAGAGGAGAAGTAAGACAAGAGGCAAGGAGGGTGGCTGGCTACTGATGGAGGTGATTTGCACAAAGTCAGCAACAAAAGTTCATTTCAAGGTGGCAGATGTATTTCTTAGATGTTCTTCCATTTTTTACAGCCTTCCTATACCACGCAAGATATATTTTACTGAGAAAACAGATTCCCTTTTGTGTTTCCCAAGAGAACTGAGGAAAGACTAGTTTATCCTTTCACAAAACTTTGTCTTATATAAAACTATCCAAACTTTTAATCAATACTCATTTGAATATAGGCAAAAATACTAATTCCTCTATGCTATATGCTCATCTTCAGGAAACTGCATGCTGGGGAAATCCACAAGGAAAAGAAAATTATAAGTAAAGAAGGAAGAAAATATTGCAAGTCTTCCTTCTATGGAAACTGGGGTAAATCACAATTAGTCCACATCTTTCAGCTCTTATACTCTAATGCAATTACTTGGTTTTAACTAATTACCAGCATAGCTGTTTATATGTTATACAGGCTATCCAGCTCAATATTAACAGTAAATGCACATAAATACCACCAAGTGCACACCACAAGTACACACAGTGACTGACTTTCCTCTGCTTGTCTAACTCTCAAAACAATAGCTCTGAGGTCTACAGAGTGATGCTTATTGCAAATTAAGGAGAGTGAAACTAGGATCTACCTCAGATTCACAACTTCAGAATTCATCATAAAATTTTAGTGTGAAAAATAGAGAGATGCTTAATCATTTTCTGTAATCCATCCTCAACACAAGGGTTATGAGACATAATTACTGGGGCAGAAACTTAGAGTAATTTGGACCCATCAAATTCAGACAGAAACTGCAACCTTCAATAGTGAAGCTTTCATATGACA
Source organism: Pachycephala philippinensis (assembly GCA_013397055.1). Classification (NCBI taxonomy): domain Eukaryota; kingdom Metazoa; phylum Chordata; class Aves; order Passeriformes; genus Pachycephala; species Pachycephala philippinensis. The sequence continues at coordinate 1,248,269 of VWZT01011116.1, forward strand.
CAGACAATATCAAGACTGGTTCCTGTACTATTTTTACATTAAGATTAATTAGATGTAATTCAGGTGTTGCACCTGGAGGCATCTTACAATCACCCCTCTATTCAACCCTTTCTTCTAAGGGTTAATTTTCATTATACTCTCAATTTCTCTCTGGCATATGATGGTACCCAAGAAAATCACCTTAAGCACCTCCTCCCTGTATGCAACAGGCAGATCTTGCCGATACATGAGTAACTTCCTTTCCTAAGCCATCCAGCCTGACATACTGCTCATTTTCAAATTGATCTACTTTGACAAACTAATTTTCTCTTACAATGACTATATTCAAACAGGAAACCTCAAAGCAGCTGCTCCTCAAATCAGCTGTTCTACTCTCCATCATGCCACAAACCCTTCAGAGAGGATGCACCAAATACAGTCCAGTCCCTACTGTGGTCAGATCCATAGGCCAAGCGATTGAAGTAATGCAAAAATTGGCTGGTTGTAACAGAATGCTGAGTTCACAAGATCCAGAAAGGCAGATTACACCATTTCTTAGATCCATTATTCTTAGACACACAATTTAAATCTACCTGGAACCTTATCCACTTATGCTTTGTTGATATATTGCAGAAAGCTTCTCTGCAAATTCAAGAACTAGAAAACGGTAAATTAAACCTGATCCTGTAAAGCACAATTCTGAGCCAGAAAAGGGAATTTTATAACCAGCCCCATGGTTACAGATACATGTGGGCCTTAACACCCCACCCTGTATTTTTACCCTCTGGCTAGCAGTTCAAAACTAGAATTTATTCCCTCTTACTCCAAGATTTCTCTCTTCCTTTCCCAACTCAACCTGCATCCCCTCCAACACCTTAGGACTGTGGGTAAGCATGGGAAAAGACTTAACTGGGATCATATATCTTGCCTCTCTCTTCAATCCTCTTTGGGACTCTTGTGGCAACAGAGTTTCTGTGAACCACCAACTTTTCCCAAGGACAGCTACTCAGGCCTCACCTCCACATTGTCCAGATCAAAAATGTCCCCCTACTCTTTTAAAGCCTCCTGCATCCCTACTGCCAACAAAGCAAACACTAAAACACTCATTTTTTTCTCATTTCCATACAGCTGTTTGTGGGACAATGGAAAAGTGAGGTGGTGACATGATTCACATTAAAAATAAACCAGTATTGTGCTGTAACAGTAAGGAAATACGCAGTGCAATGTCAGAAAATTCTAGAAAGTAAACTGTATGGAATTTAATACAGGAAACAAGAAAAAAAATTTTCTAAGATTTCTGCCACTCTGATGAAAAAGAAAATTCCTCCTTGACTCCACTTGCAGTGATGAGCATTTCAAACAAGACAGGCATCAAACAAAAGTATCAGTTGTTTTTGCCTGATGGAGCTCATTCCATGTGCTTGAGAGCAATCAAACACCTTAACTTTTCTTTTAAAGTAATTTAGGCTGCATTTCACTCTCAATCAGATAGCACTTCTGCCTGTCTCCCTGTTCATTCATGATTCAGTTGAATGCTGAGCTCCTTGCACATTGACAAGTGCTGCTTCAAAAAAGTGAGTGAGGAAAGAATGTTCTAGTCCCCTGCAGGCAACTGCCCAAAGCCCTGGCACGCAATGTTTGGTAGCACTTGCTACAAAATCCGGATGTCTCAGTAGCCAATGCCAGAAAGAATCATGACCAGCATTTCTCTGATACATCATAATAATTTTCCAGAAAGCTAGAAGAAAATCTGTGTTAAATGCACAGCATATACATCATAAAATCATAGAGTATTTCAACCCGTAAAGATCATCTAGTCTTATCTCCCTGCTAATTGCAGGACTATCCAAAACTAAACACATGTCCAGACATTCCTTGAACTCTGGCATGCTTGGTGCCATGACCACTTCCCTGGGGAACCTGTTCCAGTGACCTGCCACCTCTTCATTATGTCCAGCCTGAACCTTCACTTCACACCACTATGAAGCACCATTACTGTAATTAAGGAGAGTTTGGATAAGCAAGACTCCAAGCAAATTCACTATTCTTTGGGAAGGTGTTTCATTACTTTAATCACTTTCAGCACTAGAAAAGCTACATTGTCCCTAACTTAATTCCTGTCCAGAGCAAATAAAGTGAAATATTTAATCTTCTCTACAATGAACTGCATAAAGTGAGTTAATTAAATTTCTGTGTGTCTAAGGCTTTTAGGCAACCTGTAGCTGAACTGTGAACCTAGGACCCAGTAGCTGTAACCTAGTGCTAGGTACGGAAACAAGATTATCCTGAGAGAAATGAAAAAGGAAAAGCCCAAATCTAATGCCAAATTCATATTTTTCCTTTGAAACTGCGAAGAAAAATGATGTTAAGTATTTACAGTAAGATACAGACCTGTTGTATTCAGTTACACGTGACTTTGGCATATTGTCCCCAGTACAAAAGAGCAAGGACAGCTGAAGTCACTTTTGCTAGGAACAGCAGGTAGTTTAATTGATTCACTTTAATCTAAAAGCAGCCAGTGGAACAGCTGTGCACAGGATGCAGTAGGTCACTTATCCAAGAAAATCAACCACCACCATACAACTTTGCAATACACCTCCATCCGCAAGAGAGAGAGGATTAACACAATAAGAGGCACTAAGATATTGACAGCTGCCTTACCCTGCTCTTAACTAAAAATGGCAAATGAAATACAGGTTAATCACTAGAAAAACTGTCAACGTCAAATGAGGAGGTGAGTTGATGGGAGATGAAAGCCAAGATTCTATAAAGGATCAAAGCAATTATAAGGAGAAATAGTTGTACTTAGAAATAATAATTATTTCTAGTATTTCTTTACTATCTAAGAAGATATTTCTTTAACAAAAACCATGAAAGAATAAAATAACTAAGCCGAAAGAACAATTTCACAAAGGAGCTGTAAGATAATACTTTAACTAATCAGAGGTTTGTATGCATGAATTTGAAAACTCATGTGCTGGTACTCTACCAATTCCTGAAACTTGTTTGGTAAAGTGATAAGAGCTGTTAACAGGATGACAGGTTTCAAACTAACTGAATACAAAGTAAAGGCAATAGTTAAATAGGACTCACACTGGTAATGCATTAAAGTAATATCGGGAGCAACATACCTGGAAATAAAATTAAGGTCTAGATTTGTAACCGGGATAATATACTCATATTACCCTTACTGAAACACTGTTGCTACATTAGCATTTTGTGAGTAAAAGAAAACCAGTTAAATATGCTAATAACAGAAAGTTTAAAGAGTATTTTTGAATCATTACAAGTGCAACTTTGTATGTGGCTTTTAATAAAAGGAAACATTTCAACATGCCATAGTTAGGAAGTACGGCTGTGTTAATCTTGGGCTAAGAAGGTATCACAGGACAAACTACCCCAAAATTCACTTTGGGAGAAAGAGCTGAACATAAAAAGCCTTATATATATGGGCTTCCTCACTAATTCTTTCATTTCAGCTTTGCTAATTCAGGATAATATTATAACTTAAGGAAGGCATAATTTCTATTAATACAGAAACAAAATATTAGAGTTTAGGGGAAAAAAACAGACCAGCCACTTAGGAAAATGGGACTTAGGAGAACTTGGTATTAAGCACTAAGAAGCCACTAGTGTGCTGTGCTGTCTCTGGAAAGTTATTTTCTTCCAAATTAATTTCCTGTCTGTGATGCAACAAAATAAGGACAGTGATTACTTGCTTTTGTAATGTGTTTTGAGGTCCTCAAATAAAATTCTATCTAAATGCAAAATATTTGTTACCATAGATTAAAGACATACGATAGAACATAATTACGAAGAAGAAAGATCCAAGTCTGAAGCATTTCAGCATACATGGGACTCTGTGTATTTGTATTCTTGTTGAATTAGGATCACAATCATCCATTGCAAATTAAAGCCAGTGTTCCTCTGACTAGTCAGCCAACTACAGCGGCCTATTTAGTGGCTTTCCCATTCCTCCAAGAAAGATTATGTCTCCTCCTAACAAAAGGGTTCAAATTAAAAAAAGATAGTCAAAAAGAGTAGACAACAATGCCCATGAGTCTCTGACACAGTGATTAAGGCTCTTATTTTGACAGCAGGAATTGTGAGCTCCAAACTCTTTGCCTAGAAATGCTTCTCTATATGAGTATTCTAAAACATATAGTTTGTAAATTGATTGTACTTCATCCATCTCCTTTCCAAGGCACATCTGACACTTGCAAAGTGCCCTTGTGAGAAAAAAGAGTGAGTAATCTACTCACTGAGACTCTGGCCTGGCTTTACTGCTGCCAGCTATGAAGTAAGAGAGAATGATCTTAAAGCCCTTCTGTGAAGAAAGGTTATGGCAACTACAACAAGAAAAGAGTCAACAAGAAAAGAGTTGTATCTCTGAATTCTGAATATGGGGATTACATAGTAAAATGCCTATGGACAAGGTGAAACATATCTAAGACTTTTTTGCTGAAAATTTTATCATTAAAGGATTACTGAGAATATACATGCAAAGAACAAAATCAAAGTCTACTGCCATTCCTTTTGTCAGTTTTTATTTATTTCTATACCAAAATTTCTTTCTTTGTAATTATTAAGGACCATGGTAATAGATTAGTTCAGTTGGAACTATATTATTTATACTTGACTTGAGTTTTAAAACATTAGTTTCTTCTGAACAATCAATTTTTCCATATTTTCAAATATTTTCAACAGTAGCTGCAATAAGGTATTGTCTGCCTAAGTAGACAGGAAGATGAAGGTTGCATTTTAAGTCCACAGGAAGATTTCAAATTAACAAAAAGAGGCAAGGGTGACAGAGTCTAATTTCAGATTTCATGGTCATCCTAAAAATTAAATTTCTTCATTTTAATAACTTTCAAAAACTGCAGGCATCAAATATTGCCATCATGCAATATTAAATATTTCCACCAGATGTCTCCAGTATATTATTTTACACAGAAAGTTGCACTCAATTTGAAGTGTAATGTGTCAAATGTAAGTGTAGTCTATTAAAAAAGTAAAGAGAAGAAAGCTGCAACTAATTACTTATCTGTTTAGACATGGATATTTTAGGGAGTTCCACAGTGTTACCTAGAGAAACACCAATTTTTTGAACTAACATTTTGGCCAAATATGACTAAAAAAAAAAAGAAGAGCGAGGGTTCATGGTTTTCACTTTTAAGACGCACTTCAGATCCCATCTTGATACCCACATTTTCAGAGCAATATAAGGTTGTATTTGGCACGAGTGACTTTTGGATTACTGAGAAATATTTTGTTTGTTTTTTAAAAACAGGAAGAGTTTGCAAAGCAAGCTAAAGACAATTCTGCTTTCAGAACTCTCTGATGTAAGCATACAGTTATTTACCAATAGCCTTTGTGGATTACTCCCACTCACTACCTTGAAATGTTCACCCAGATTCTGTCAGTCTGAGTCAGAACACAAGCAATGCTCAATACATAAAACGCAGTGCCAGAAGAGAATTCCAAGGATGAAAGGGAAACGAGACACTGCTAATCCTCAGACCCACATTTCACTGAGTTGTGCTTCAAAGGCATCTTCACAAGAGAACTCCTACAGAATCCTTCTCATTTGTCTGTGCATCAAAGTAGCACTTGGTGTATCTGACAGACACGACAGAGCAAGCCTCATAATCACTTATATATATGAGCAACTGTACATACGTGCACATCTATATTTAACTCAGGAAACCCACTCAGTTATTCAAAGTAGGTTATGCCTGAAAATGAAAGACTCAAGTGTCTCTAAAGGGCCAAGGACAGAAGGTACAGATTTCCTAGGGATCTGAGAATACTATCCTGGAAGCAACGAGGGGTCACTTGCTGGGTTGCATAAAATCCATATCCATCCTTTCAAAGGTTCTCAATGTATTTTACACGGGTTTGTTAAACCTCGCATTTTGCAGAAAGATGGGGAATACCTCTAACCACAGCAGACAGAATGGGTCAGACAGAAATCAATTACAACCTTGTCTTCTCAAAAGATACTTTCATTTAACCAGAGTTTTTAGAATAATCAACCTATAGTTTTAAATGACTAAGAGGATGATATACAGGTACCTAACATTTTCATTTTTATCAAAGACATTCAATTTTTATTAAAAGCTTTCAGCTGAAAGAAAAAAAAAGCATACCAATGACAAGTTATGTACTGAGATCTTCAGCTAATTCACTAATATAGTATGGCATCTCTGTTTATCATTTATATCAAAGAAATCTTTGAATAAGTTATGTTTTCCAAAACAGCAAAAACTCAAATTTTTTCAAAGAAATTCAAGTGCTAGTCTCCAAGACCAATGTTAAAGCAATAAGCTGGTGACAAAAATAGCTTGTTTAAAACAGGTAGGTTTTTTTCTCCTTATTTCTATTTAGTTTCCTTTAAAAAGCAAAACAAAAAAACCAAAAAGACCCACATAAGGCCATACACTCAATCCACAGTATGGAAGCAGATGCCTTAAATTTTTATAACCCAACGACTCCTCAGAACAACATAATACAGATTTAAGCCTTCCTTTTCAAAATTAACTAATAAACGTCACTAATACGTCAATGGACTCAACTGCTGTAGTGATATTCCAGAAATAGTGTGGTTATCTAGAATTTTGGAGTTCAAAGCAAAAATAGCTCTGAGCTCACTATCCATGAACAGCGAACTGAGACGAAGTCACACAGCAACACTCTTCAAGCATGCAGTGCAGAGGTCATAAATACTTCTTTTTCTTTTTTTTTTTT
>VWZT01011116.1:1255077-1303853 GCA_013397055.1 Pachycephala philippinensis
TTTCTTTTTTTTTTTTTTCTTTTTTTGGGTCAAGGGGCAGAGGGAAAAGGAGCACCACTCTGCATTGTCTGAAGTACCATAAAGTGATACCTAACGTGTGGTCATGAAGAGGGCCACAATGAAGATGTATAGTACCTATAAGCATTTACAAAGATGCCTCGACTGCATCTGTCCAGAGAGTAAGAGACTACTTTTCCCCTCAATTATGTAATTTGTCAAACACAGCAGAGTTTATAAATATTTATTATAAGAGAAACACTTTACATTTAATTTAGCAAGCAGATTCAACTCACATTAAGATTTTACGAACAGTCAGGCAACCATAAAAAGGGCATGCAAGTCCTACATGGTTCCCTACCTGACAATGATGCACATAAAGCACTGTTTTTATTAGACAATCCTTCTAAAGAAAAGAATCCACCACAGTATAAGAAAACTAAGACCTGTTAAATTAAAATACCTTGTACTGAATAGTGCACAAGAAAAATATTTTCTAGTACCTCTGAAAAGGTCATACTCAGTTTTTATTGCAGTTGCTTTTGATTGTGTTTCTTAATTTGAAGAACTGTACAATACCTGTCCAGTATATGCAAAGTCCAGGGCTTGTTTCAAACCAAGGCTTGTGACACCATGTAAATTCACCTCATCAGCTTCACTCTCAACCATGCAGAGACTGAACATTGCCTATGGAAAAAAACAGAAATGCCATTAACCAATTTCAGATAAGAATTCCAAATAGCAGTAGCCTTGAGAGTTAGAATGAGATCTATACCAGGTTTTTAGTAACACCACAGCAATCAATCTTGCAACTGAGTCCTTTTACCATAAAAGAAATACAAAAACTTATCCTGGATGAACTGAGATAAAACCCTTTGGTCCAGTATATATACTTCTTAACTACGTAATTCAGGTGAAATCAGCGAGACCAGTCACACAATAAGGTATCATCCAATAAAAAAAGATAACTGGACTCCGGGAAAAGAATCTACACAAGCACCACTAAAAATAATATTTATGCATAGTATCATTATATGTAAGAAGGAAGAATAAGCCATACACAATTACTTGAGAAGAAGGGGCAGTTAAAATATCATCTTTTATAAGCAATCCTTTTCAAATAAGCATTTCAGACTGGAATGTGAGCAATATAATACTCAATTTATTAAATGAAGAGGAATGATGGAGATGCAGTCACCTAAACCCACAACCTTCCCTTACTTGTTATTGCCCTGGTTTCTCAGATCATAAAACCTACACTGAAGATAGGCAAGGTGCTATGGAATTTCCCTGAAAATACCAATGAGAAGAGCAACTGTCCCTTTCATCCAGCCTTATTTTCCAGATCATTTGTCTTCAGTGCCTCCCTGGACTAAAGCAATCCTACTCAGTCCCTGAATCCTTGTGAGAATCTTTTTCTTCTCATCTCCATTAAACTTATTTGCCCTTCACTCCTCCCTCCCAGCCTGCACTCCTGCTGCCTTACCCCTACTTACCACTCCTTCCCTCCTTATCAGCCCCATTCTCCATTCTTTGGCACCCTCCCACACTTTTTTAACAAAATATACCACTCAGAGTTTTTAAACAGTAAACTGTGAACAAATAAACTGAACACTTCTGCCATCTGTCACTACTAAAGAAAGTCTAAACTTATCCCTAGTAGGTTTTATGCTAAACTCAATGCCTTTATGGAGGCTACCAAACTTCACCATGGAGAACTCCAGTAACAAAGCACTTCTCACGGATGTAAGCCAATACCTTCTTCCTATACTCTGGCTGATACCTGCAGAAGCTGAGACAGTCAACAAGCTCACTGGATTTCATATGTGTGATCTGTCCACCAAGCAGTGCTGAATTTGAACGAAAAAAATAAGCCCTACCCCCTCTAACTCTTTAGCACATATGAACGACTACATGACCTTTACCCAAATTATTCCATGATTCGCCTGGACTCAGGTGGCTTCAAGAACTGAATGCTTCCTGCAAACAAGGAATTTCTTCAGAAAATATTAGTACTTTTCATCATTAAAACACCATAATCTGTTTCCAGGAAATCATCCAGTATAAGCAAGAATGGCATTTATCATGCAGTCACTCCTTCTATTTTTGCAATTTCTGTTGAATTAAAGTGATATGAGGGTTTCTTCTAAACTGGCAACAGAAAAGAAGCAACAAATAGTTTAAAAGGTTTATCAAACAAATACAGTAAGACACTGCCCTGAAATACAGCTAGGGAGAAAAAAAAATTAAACTCTAACAAGTTCAGCCACTTTTTTAATCCATTAAAAATGTAATCAGAGTTGGATATTTTGTTGTCATGTAGTAGCTAATGTGAGGCTTCAGAGCTTGCCAGGAGCTGCAAGGTACCCATCAGCCACCTACTCCTTGGAAAAGCAGACCTGCAGCTGCTGTCTGGAAGAGATAAGCTTCTCTTCTCAGAAATTCACTGCTAGATAAACCTTTTGGAAAATATTCCTTTCACACACCAACTCCTGAATAAAGAGAGGAAAGTCTGAAAGCAACATCTGTCTACCTGGGGTAGATTTGCACACCTTCTGTACACTCAATTCCATCACTGACTGCCTGCAGAAAGGCTGGAAATGCTCAGAGGTAAAAGATGCCCTGTATCCTTCAACCATACTACAGTAATAATCTGTACACTACAGACCTGTACCTAGGAACCATCTAAAGACAATGTGGTTACTAATACAGCCTTTATTCTGATCAAGGGATAATATTCCACACAATGGGTTAAGGTTACGAATACAAAGAAACACTTAACTGAATCCTATCTGTAAACCAGGAATAATTCCTATATGGCTTCTCCTGTGTACACTTACTAACTTTACCTTTAGGAGATTATTTTAACACAGAGATTCCAACATGGTATTTACACAGGGTTAATTACTACACCTAACTTAGTAAACTCAGAAGGATCAGGCCACTAACACAGTCACTGTCCTTAATTACCCACAGTGTTTAAGAAACACAGCCTCCAGCAGAGCTTTGAGCCCTGCCAACTGGCACTCTCCCAGGCAATGCCCAGACCATGGTCCACGAGATAACTCAAGCCATGGCTGTTCCAAATAGATAGCATGGATAAAGCCAAGCTGTTCAGAGAGGTTTAGACATATTGTCACATGCCATGTTATGCCAGACAACAAGCCCTCATTTACCTTATTTATAACTACAGATATAGTCTAAGAGTGCAGTGGGCTATTACAACTCTATCTGCGAGCAAGACACAGAACTATGGCTTTGTGGAGAATCAGAGAACAGTCTGGGTTGGAAGGGACTATAAAGATTATCTAGTTCCAACGCCCCTACCACGGACAGAGGCACCTTCCACTAAACCAGCTTGTTGAAAGCCCCACCCAACCTGGTGTTGCAGACTTACAGGGACAGGGCATCCACAAATTCTCTGGGCATCCTCACAGTACAGGATTTCTTCTAATATCTAGTCTAAACCTACTCTCTTCCACTTGAACTGAAAGCTTTCCCCCTTGTCCTGTCACTACATGCCCTTATCACAAGTCCCTCTCCAGCTTTCTTGAAGGTTCTTTCTACATAATGAAAGAACACACACCCTGAAGCCTTCTCTTTTTCAGGCTGAACAGACCATTTCTTTCAGTCTTTCTTCATAGGAGAGGTGCTCCTTCTAATCAGTTTGGTGGCCCTCTTCTGGACTCACTCCAACAGGTCAAAGTCCTTCCTGTACTGAGGACCTCAGAGCTGGATGTAGCACTCCAGGTGGGGTCTCATGAAAACAGAATAGAGGGGCAAAATCACCTCCCCCGACCCGCTGGCCACGCTGCTTAGGATGCAGCCCAGGATACAAGTGACTTTCTGGGCTGTGAATACACATTGCTGGGTCATGTCCAGCCTTTCATCCACCAGCAGCCCCAAGTCCTTCTCAGTAGGGCTGTTCTCCATCTGTTCATCCCTCATCCCCGTACAGGAGGCTGCCCTGACCCAGGTGCAGCACCTTGCACTTGGTCTTATTAAGCCACATGAGATTCCCATGGGCTCATTTCTTGAGCTTGTCCAGGTCCCTCTGGATTGCATCCCATCCTTCAGGTGTGTTAACTAACACACAGCTTCGTGTCATCTGCAAATCTGCCGAGGGTGCACTCAACCACTTTGTCCATGTCATTGATGAAGGTACTAAATAACACTGTTCCCAGTACAGATTCCTGAGGGACACCACCTGTCACTGATGCCCATCAGGACTCTAAGCCATTGACCACTACGCTCTGGAAGCAACGATCTAAACACTTTCTTATCCATCTACCAGTCCCCTCATTGAATCCATCTCTCTCTAATTTAGAGAGAAGGATGTTGTGGGAGACTGGGTGAAAAGCTTTACAGAAGTTCAGATAGATGATATCTGTAGCTCTTCCCTTGTCCACTGAGGCAGTCACTTCATCATAGATGTGATACATCTGCTATTCAGAGTTCATTTGCTCAAACACTATCCTCAAGTATTCTGTGAAAGTTTTTGAGACTACATCTATTTTTCAGGAAGCAAGGCCAAAGAATTTGATCAAAAGACAAGGCTTGCAATGGTTCTCAGACATTTCATATTCAGCTGAACTGGATTAGCCTCCAGGAAAGTAGTCTCCCACTTAAATGAACTTCGTCCTGCTCACTGATCCGCACTGCCTTCACCAGCAGGCAAATTTCCTTCTCAGCCTCATAGTTTTTGAGGTTTAATCCAGCATGAAAAAAAATCTGTTCTACCATAGGCAGAAATTGAACTCAAACTCAGTCTTTAATTTGCACTCTTGTACCTGAATATTGTAGTTTTAACTGTAAAAAAATATGGACCATTAAATTCTGATTTGAGATTTCACCAGTACCTGGAGAATGAGTTACAGTTGAGCTGTTAAACTCCAATTCCAGATGCATCCCTGAAAACACTCTAAGGTTTTGTGAGGTTATATAGATCCATCAGTCATGCTTTTAATACAAGGCTACTAGCCTACTTTATTTTTCCCTTGGGTACATTAAAAACAAGGCAATAAGACAAATATCTCAGGTGGATGCAGAAGTGACAGACAAGAAAAACAAATGAAATACAAAATATTTGGACAAATGCACAATTCAAAGTCAAACCTAGCAGAAAAGTTACAAAATTTGGCTAAGCGTGAAATGTTAATCATGTTAGTTATTGACTTCATTCAACAATGCTATTATCCTTTATCTTAAAACATTTCAGCTTGAAATAAAATCTATTTGATAATGCCTCATTTTAGCTTCAAGACCTTCATGAGAGTGGGAAGTACAAGTTGCCAATGTTAACCAAAGATCCTTTTTATAACAAAACCCCTCAATGAGAGTGCTTATCCTTTTTTCCAGCTTCTTTAAATATCCAGATCTTATTCTGCCACCCAATCATATACTTAGCCAACACTGTGGTAAATAAACTGATTGCTTAAATTCTCGTATTTCAGTTAAGATTTTAAGTAAGTAAACTAAATCCCCCAAAACAAAGTAAGTACAATCCATTTGCCATTTTGTGGCAACTGCTCCAAAAATTCAGTCTCAACATGCTGGCACAAATGGGTGTATTCCATTTGCGGAATTCCACCTGAGGTCACACTTATTTCAGATGCTACAGATTTGGATGGCCTTATTTTTGTGGGGCAGGCAGACACTTTACTAGCATCTCTTTTTGGAGGAAGGGAGGAATCAACCCTCTATTCTTCTTCTAATCTTGGCCTGAAACAGAAACAAAGCTACAGAACTATACCCAAAAGAAAAAGAAAAAAAACCACACAGTCCTTAGATAAAAATATTTAAGTCATAAAAAAATTCTCAGACTCTTGAAAACTTGACTTCAAAGAAATGTGGCAAGCTGGTGGGCATTTAACACAGAGCACAGCCGTAGTTTCACAACTTGGCGCTCAGCAGTCACAGGCACCTTTATAAACAGTTTTCTTCTACAAATCTAGAATACAAAAGACAACAAGAGCTCCAAACCGAATGATACACAACCACAGGGTGTATAGACTTAGACGTGATAAAATCTGATGCAACCAGGCAGAACAGTCCAAGTAAACACAGTCATTGTGTATAACTTTCCATGCTCAGCATGGCAACATGCTGTTGTTTAGCTTTCCAAAGCAAAATGCATGATAGCTGTGAAATACCACCAAATCAGAATAATGTATTACTGTTAAAATGTCCAGACATGTTGATTTTATCAGTCAGGCAGCACTGCAGCAACATATATAAGTTCCTTGACAACATACGACTTCAGGAACAGATACCAGGGTAACAGACACACAAGACGATACTCAAAATCCCCAAAATACAAATTGCTCACTGTCACAATGGTGACATACAAAATTGCTCCTTGCCTTTGAGTCATTTTCTTACTTACTCAGATGTTCCATATCCATGGGAGTAATGAGCTTTTCCTCATTTGTACACATCAACCTTACAGCCATGTCAATCATAGCAAACGGCAAATCATCCCAAAACAACTTAACCAAGTTGTACATATTTTACACAAGCAAATTGTGACAGTGAATTCCACATAGCTTAGTGGCCTTTTAAAGGCAAGAAACAAAATCAAAACATGTGCACTGTCAGGAGACAGGTAAATGATGTAAAAAGAACAAATGTTTATGCTTTATGCTGTTAAAAAAATAGCACTGTGACTGAAGTCATAAGTAACTTGCCTCTATGACATGGGGCCTCCAAGAAGTACCGTGCCTCTTCTAGGAGTAAAGAAGTACATGGCTCCAGTGCCTAGCAATAACCTCTATAATATCTCAAAGTTCTCTCAGCAAGATTGGGAAAAGACATTCATCATTTTCCATTTTTGTTTGATTCAGCTTTAAATGCAACTTTCAAAATAAATCTAAGCTTTCAAAAATGGGCAGGTAAGCTGAGCTTACTACAGCAACCTACAGTAACTCCAAAAGTAACATTCCCTCCCTCTGTTTTCTCAAACACTGCTTTGGTAACAACCAGCAGTCCTAGGTCCAAGTCCACTATAACACAAAACAAACATTTGGAACTTCCCACCAATGGATGGCCCTGACCTAAACAAATTCTTGTTCAACCACAGACTTAGCCACACAATAATAAAGTCCTGGGATACTTTAGAATTACCTCCATTTAGTGAAGAACTGATCAATTAAGTCACCAAGGTTTTCCTTAGCTATTTATCTTGTTCCATTGAATTTTCGAAATAATTAACACTATCTAGGATTGTTTTACCGGTTTAAAAGAGCTGATTTGTCATCCCAAATTTCTGCCTCCACAATTAAACAATGATACTGGAGCCACTTCTTTTAAAAATTATTTTAAAATAGTTAGGCATTTTTATTAAGGGCAGTGTTTTATTCAAATTCACTTCCCACATCACATGCACTTAATTCTACATTCACCTGTTCCATAGCTTTTTCTTTACAGGAAATTGATTGCACTTCTCATCTCAGGCATCAGAAAAGCTATGAAGAAAGTAAACTAACACTTTGGAGGTTTCAGATCAATTTCCCATACTGCTCAGGGAACTCGGTTATGATGTGATACCTCAAGATTTTTTTCATTTTACGTGTAATTTTAAGCCTGTGAGAAATCTTACTGGCATCAACGGAACAGATCAGTCGTGCATTCTCTCTGATTTGGGACCTAAGCTTATCTGTCACCTGGGCTACTAAGTATCCAGTCCTGACATAATCTTTTCTATTTGGACTATAAACTTTTTCAGGCCAAAACATTATCTTTTGCATTTTGTATTAAAAATAGCAATTCCCTGTTCACGTAACAGTAATATTAAATAAATAAATCATAATCTATTTCATCTACTTTGTTGTATTACCCCTGAAATAACCTTTGGATGTTCTTAGCTTCTGAGCCTTCATTACATAAGCCATATCATTTTTCCTTTGCTGTTTTCACCTATCACAACAAAAAAGAATACATTCAGAATCTATGAATAGGAGTCAAAGTACTACTTTGACAGATGACCATGCCCACATCAAATATCAACTATGCTCTAGATGAGCAATGTATACTTATCCAAATAACCGATTTAATATGTGAATGTTTCTTTACAGCATGTAAAAATGTGCCTTGTTCTTATAACTAGCTTTGTTCCCCTCCCAATTCAAGCCTGTCTATCCTAAATCAATCATCAGCCAATCAGCCATGTCCTCTGGAGTCTCTCGCACACTGAAAAACATATCCATCAATACCAATTGCATGAAATATGATTAAGAGGCTCATTACACGATTCTTCTGAAAAAAGTTCTATATAAATTCCCAGAGAAAATGTCACATAACATCAGTCACTGATAACTGAGCCTACAGTAATTCATCTCCTCTATGAAATCTACCTAAATATTGGTTTTTAAGCATTTGCCAAGCAACTAAAATGAATCCCATGAAACGGAAAGGTCAGCTATCATTCATAGTTTAAGAGAATATATAGTAACATATAGTTAAAGAAATAAAACTGAGCAGCAAACTATACAACTTTATGCACAGCATTCAAGTGTCACATATTACTGTTAGCAAAGCAAATTCCACTGAACCTTTGGTGTTTCTTTTAGTATGTCAGTGTCAGACAGTGATAGATAATTACACAGCTCCAAAGAGCTTACCAATTCAAGGATATATACAATGCACTTGTTAGGTTACACTCTGGATACAAAAAGATATCCCTTTCTTGGGAGCTTTCAAAATAAGTAATGAAAATTGCAATAAAGAACTACCCTACTGTTTAGAGGACCTAAGGATGTGATATTTTTTCCTCTTTGTATTGCGAACATTCCATCAAGAACAAAGTAATTTTCTTGGTTTTAACAAGGCACAGGGTCTTCATTCCCAGTCAAAATAAAAACATAAGGATTAAAACAAACAAACAAAGAAAAATCCCCAAAATTTTGTTGCTAGCAAGTTAGATCCTTGATTGAACCTGCATCAAACATAATTCATGTTTTGATAGTCAGAGTTTAGTAGTGTAATGTGCCTTCCCCAAACCTCTGCTTAGGTACACAAACATAATTTAAGCCATATGGAAAAAGGAACTCTTTAGCATGCTACTCCTAATGAGTTGCTGCATCATCCCTAAAAAGACTCATATTCAAAATCTAAGTAGTGCCACAGAAACAAAATAATTCTATAATTTCCATGTGCAACTCTGTATCAGAACAAAAAAAGCCCCACAAAACTGTGAACTATTACAGCTACAGTAACATTCGTTCCACTATTTCAAAATTAATAGGTCATCACGGGTGGTCCTGAATATCAAAATTATTGTCCATTTTATGTCAGAAGCAAGAAAACTGAATTGTAAGGACACTGCCATGCAAAGCACTGCATAAAACTCCAGTAATGTACAGTCCGTCCTAACAACAGACACCCATAAGCAGGCCTGCCTTTTGGAGAATAAAGAAAGCAGCATAACTAAAACCAGATTTTTTTCCCAGCATTTCCAGTCAAGCACAGAAAAGCATGAGTCACATTTGCAAATTTTGGCTTAAATTGGTTTAATGCTTCCCAGTGAATGCATAAGCCTATTGTTCACGTCCTTCGATGATTTTAGCAAGTGATATCAAAAGCAAGCCCAGAATAAAATTGCAATAAAAGTCACTTAGCTCTTGAACTAGCATTTTAACTACCACAATACATTTAATTCAGGGAGGCAAAGCTTCTTGTGATTTTTCCTCCTCGCCCCAAGAAAAAACCATGATCCAAACTTGGCCACCTTTAAGTTACTTCATTTTAAAAACCTACTTCATACAATACCATTAAGACAAGTTTCTCACTTTAGCGTATGCAGGCTCTAATTCAATAGTTGTACAGCAGGGCTTAATCTAACAGAACTGTAGTAACAATCCTAGTTGTTATTATAATTACCTTTTTAAGAAGCCATTTATATAATGGGATGTGAATGTCATTAGAAACTGACATCCAAATGTTCCAAGCAATAGTAAACTGTGGCAATTACTTCTATTCTGTATTGTAACTGCAAAACCATACTTGTTATGCGAGAAGTCTAATGCTGAAATTTTAAATGGTTCATTTTATGAGTTTGTACTAGATACCTTTCATATCTTTCCCATTTTATGAGGGTTTGAACTAGACAACCTTTGTATCCTTTAAAATAATTATATTTTTCACTATGATTATAAATCTTGTTTTCCATTAAGAATACAGCACAATTTTGCTAAAGTACCACCCTTAATTCCCACCAACATATTTATTAAATTCTTTTACAAAGGCAAAGCAATAAAACCAGCTTACTGACTATTTTTCTTTGGTTTTTATGCCCTTCTACTGATAAAAACCTAAAAAGTAAACAAACACTAACAGTTTGCAAAATAAAAGAAGAATGACTTGACTAACCAAGCTTGTGTTAATGTTGCAGTCATTTGTCACAGTAGTTTTCATCATCAGCTAAACTCTACCCTCCATCAGCTACCTCCTCTGGAACAAATGCCTCTAAAAAATCATCACTTCATTTTTAGTAGTCTGTTTTCTGACATGCTCATTTATCCTTTGGCTTTTCCTTCAACTCTAACAAACAAACCCCTTCTGAGCTAACAGACCACAATGTCATTAATTTAATTATTCCCACATACTCTCCATGCTTGACACCTACTCCTTCTTGGCTGAAATCTTACCCTGACAAGGTAGATGAATAAGTGTCAGGTATAAGAGCTTCTGAAAATGCAGATGGACATTTCATAAGTTGTCCTAATATTCCTAATTTTTATATAAAATGGGCTTTGTGTACATTTCTTGAGTGCATAGCTGGCACTCTATGACCCTGGAAGGGCAGGTTATTTCATTAGTAGCTGAGAATGTTCCACATGTCTAAGGAGATGGTAATTTGATTTTTGCACACATAAACAAACACAAACACGAAATTGGTTCTATGCATACAGAAGTAATGGATGCAACCTAATGGTGAAGAGTATGTTATGCTGGGCTTTAACCATGACTTTTTCACAATGTGGATTCACAAAAATCTTTTGACAGAGGCCTTTAAATGCCTGGAAGGCAAACTAGGCAAGAGAGAAAAGAGGAGAGATCTTTGCCTGGATAAGTGACTGAATACATAAAACAGTGAAAAAGAAAAGACCCGGGCCAGTTTTCACAGGGAGTGATGATTCCAGTGGAGCACCTCATGCTTAACATATGCAGAGCAGTTCTGGAAAAGGGCAAGAGCAGTGCAGGTAGAAAGTCTATTGAGGCAAAGGTATGCAAGGTAGTAAAGGCATGGATAATGTGATAAACTGTAGAAGGATTGTATGGAATAAGCAGTTGGCTTCTAAAATGGCAATTATAAAAATGAACATATGAGTTTAATAAAAAAATCATCCCAGTCCTCAGCAATAAAAATTTAAAAATTTTTAAAAAGGTAATCAAAGCTTAAATTTTTTTTTGCAAGAGAGAACAAAACATAAATCAATCCTATGCCCATACAGAAATTTATACTTTGCCTATTGCATGAAATCCCCTTTCCCTCAGCTCACAAAACACCAGAGCTGCCAAAACTTCTGAGGAGTGCAAGAGGATTCATCAAGCATCCTGCACAGCTTCCATTTAACTAGCATCTGATTAAGTCAAAGGTTTCCAGCCTGGAAAAGAGATGATTGAGTGCCATGAGAAGAACCAACGGTTATCTTTTCCAATAGAAGAACTAGAAGGAATTGAGTGAAACTGGTAGAAATCAGCTTGACAATAAACAAAAGCAGATCTTCAGACAACAGGCAGTTGGCCACCCAATACAGGGGATGAGAAATCTAACACAGGCCCAACAGGAAAGAACATAAAAGCTTAGAAGAGAGACTTATTTAGGATTGCTGAACAGACAGGAATCACACCTTGCTCCGAAATGTCCCTGAGCTGAGAACAGCTGGGGAATTCTCTGGAACACACCACACACACTTACCCTGGATTTACTCTTTTTCACCAGACATCTCAAACAGCTACTGCTAAAACAAACAGCCAATGATCCAACTCAGTGCGGCCATTCTTATGCTCTCACCTAAGGCTGATAAGGGCATCTCCCTCCTTTGAGGCACTACCTATCAGGTAGGAGATTGAGAGGCAGTTTGATTCATTCATCACTCACACATTAGGTCATTCAGTAAGAGTAGACTAGGATTTAGAGAAGTTTTTGATGTCTGAAGTTTGCAAACTGGCTGGCTCAGGCAGACTAACTCCTGCCAAAGATAAGCAACCAGCAGCACTTAATAAAGCTGTTCAGGACAATCAAATGCAAAGGTTCCACTGCTTAAATCCAACCTTTTACAAGACTGAGACCTACAGTGGCATGAATTCAATTTGCCAATATTATATTTCAGTCTACTAAAATGAAGGTGTTAACAGGATGTAAAACAAGGGCACTGTTGACAATGATGCAACTGAAGAATTTATTTAAAGACAGGTATCACCTCTAAACTTCAAACAAGCGTGATGCGCAACACAAAAGCCAGAATTACATTGTAATGGGCTTCTTATACAAACAAAGGAGACTGGAACACTCCCTGAGGGAGTAGCCTAAAGAAAAACAGATATTTCAAGAGTGTTAAAAGATCCTAACACCAGCTTCAGTTCTCTGTCTCTTTTGTTGGATACTTCTCATGTTATTAAAATGGTATGTGGGTCCTAGTCACTGAAGCTAAAAGTGATATGCTGCCCAAATAATTCCCTCGGGTATTTTCAGCTTTGCTACACCCACAGAATAATTTTAATTTTTCCCGAGGTTGTGTGGGAAGATACTGACAGAGACTACAAGATATACAAGAGCATCTACTGCATCCAACAATGTTCTGAAACACAAGACTTCTTCAATAGACTGTAGAAACTGAGAAGAAAACAGGTACAAAAAGCTTCTCTGCCACAGGCCTGCCCCAGTAAATTGGTTTTCATGGGCAAACACTAAGCAACATAAAAATGCTTTTAATGCGCAGCCCAAACTCGGAACACCTGTTATGGCAGCACTGCAAAACTGAACTGAGGTAGCCTGGAGCAAGTAAAGAAGAGGGTAAAGAAAATGGACAACCAGAGCAACATGGCTGTAGTGACTCCTTTCTGTCCTGGTTTTAAATTGAGAAAATGCATCAATTCAGTAGCCAAACACCACGTGTTGTTATCACACTAATCTGAGACAGTGATCCACAGCCTATTATGGCCTATCTCACTAATTGCAGAGTTGATTTTGCCATATACAACCATGGTGCACACACTTACCATACAAACTTCAAAAAAGAAAAAGAAAAAAAATCAAGATGATACGACAGCATATTGTCTACCATCGACACTGACAGAATTGCAATGAATTCATTTATGAACTATGAGAATTACAACAGAAACATATTTACTCAGACAGAACAACATCTATTGGGAATTTGAACACAGAATTCAGAAACTAAAAGATTCTTGAAGATGTTTTTGATAGCACCAACAGTGCTGAGCTGTGGGAATTCTGTCATCAGCAAAGCAAAATTGCTTCAGAGCCTCATAGAATAAAAACCCATTAAATACAAAGATAAGCATGAACAAAATAAAATAACCCAGATACATTTCCTTATTTTTCTCATTTTGAAAGAACATTAAAGTATTTATTTAGAAAGCTTTCAAACAGTTGCAAATCATTTTTGTATACACTCCAGAAGTAAAAGAGTAACATTACACAAGACACCTCACACCTGCCCATGCTATATTACTTCCAATGCTTTACCTTAGTAAAACTATTGAAGTGACTATATTAAACAATATTTTGAGAAGTGAAGGAATGTGCAGATTTCTTGACACTCAACTGTAACTGGATTACTGAATAATTAGTAGTAACATTCTAATTTGTATTTAAACTTCTACAATATGCTAGTAATTTAACTTTTTTTTCCAGGCCTCCTCTTATTTTAGACAAGTTTCTTTTTTTTTTCTGATGGGGAGCAAGCTGCACTGAGTTCTCACTCTCAACAGGTGGCATATAAGTAACATGTTCACAAAACCAGACACTACTATGAATCTTAAAATATCTTCTGCATTGTTGGCATCACTCAGAACCATGTATATTGTGACACACCTGGCTTATCCCGTGTGTAGGAGAGCTTAAAAACAGTGCTAAACAGCTAGACAGCATGCCAAAATAGCCCTTAGGTTTCTTAAAGCATCACTGTATGGCAGTGAACATTATAAACTCAATCTCAAGCCTGGAACCACTACTAAGACTATATTCCTTCTCAAGTTTGCAGTTAGCATTCTTACATTAAAAGAATCCATTAAAAAAACCCACAAAAACAAGAAACCAAGGAAGATTAAATAGAGAGTTAAGAAGGCGGGAAAGTAGTTTTATGTCAATACTAAGCATATTTAAAAGAGACTTATTTATCTAAGTTCTTATACAGGAAAACTGCTGGTGTGACAGTGAGTGAGAACAGCCAGTAGATGAGAATATCCTGTTGCGAAATTTTGTAGAGCAGTTGGAAACTGTTTCTGAATTAAGGGCTTTGACAAGGGAGAATAGCATAGGACAATATGAAATAGGACGGCAAAGACCAGAAATCATTTGGTCAAAGGTCTTAAGGGTTCTCAGACTGTGGGGGAAACGGTAAGAGTAAGAAGATGGCAAGGATGTATAAGTAAATGACAGATGCCACATAGCTGGGATATTACTAGTTTTACATAAATCATGATGGTGGCAGAAAGGGAGCTTGGTGTTTCATGGGAAAGGTTTCAAACGTCATATAAGTTTTCATCAGTGAGAACAAAGATAAAAAAGAAAAGGTCCAAGGAATCATAGCAGGGTGCATGGTTTGCCAGCTCTGGGGCGTTCATCTGACATATTTATAGTTGTACTGTCAGACTTCCAAATAACTCGGGGAAATCTGTTTACTGCTTGTAAGGATTTAAGAGAGAGGGACAAGAAAAGCAAGCCTATTGGTGAGCTTGACTCAGTACAGAATTCCTCCTCTACTGCTCAAGCTAGAAAGCTGGTCTGTAAGTTACAGAATCACAGAATCATTAGCATTAGAAGGGGCCTTTGGAGATCATCCAGTCAAACCACCTGATAGAGCAGGGCACACAGGAACATGTCCAGGTGAGTTTGGAATGTCTCCAGAGAGGAAGATCCAAGACCTCCCTGGGCAGCCCATTGCAGTGCTCTGCTACCCTCGATGTAAAGTTCTTCCTCAGGCTAAGGTGGAACTTCTCTTGTTTAAATTTATGGCCATTGCTTCTTAGCCTGTTGTTCAGGAAGTTCAGAAGCAGCCATACCTATCCATATGTGGCCAGGGGCTAGAGGAGGACTGCAAGCAGAACAACTGCTTGGAAGAATAGAGCTGATTTGATCCAATGGGAAGAGCTTACATTTTTATAGGTTATCTGAAAAGACAATTTCTAAGTAGCATCACTTTTGGGTATGATAGAAAAGAAGATATTGGTTTTTTAGTAGACCCATACCAACGGTAAAATACTGAAAGACAAAATCACATTATACTGCAAAAGCAGCAGGCAATCCTGATTTCTCTGAACTAGGTCTTTAGATCTATCTCTAAGACATATCAGGGAGAGCTTTTTCCTCTTTATGAGTAGTATAACAAAACTTTGAAAGCTATTTGCATCCATCATCCTTTCAATCCTCAGGGATTGGTTTATAAAAATTAATTTCCTAACCTTATCAAGCAACAATGCAATATACTATAAAATATGAACAATCAGCAATGTTGGGGACAAAGGAGGAAACCATCTGACAAAGGGCAGGAAAGTCAGCACAGAAAACCCCTGAGAAGAAACTGTTTAAGAATCAGCTGTGACAGTAGAAGTCTGTGTGCAAAACTATTATCCACTAGTTGATTTCAGATAAGAAAATTTCTTCTAAAAATTGAGCATGCTCCTTGTGGAAAAGGAATATTATTGACATTTTAAAATCTATTCCAGATAATTGATATAATTTTGTTCATCTAAATTACATGGAAAATCTGCATCTTTTTGAGAAAGATCAAAGTCCTGCAACTGAAAACCCACTCAAATGAAAAGTAAGGAAGAAGAAAGGAGTTTTTCTGACTGGAAAACCAATGCATTTTGTACAAGAAAATCTTAAGGTTATATAATCACCTGCCAACACTGTAAATGCCTACTAATGAAGTCATGCAGTAACATTTCATTTTGCTCCCAGAGGGGAAAAAAGCAGAAGAATCTTTTAATTGGAAATGACTTAGCTTGCTAGAGTTATCACAGTGCACACATATTAACTCAACTGCCTTGTCTCAGTGCAATAGACTGAGACAAATGGCAAATCACAGCATGTCGATATGGAAAAGTTTGCCTAAAATGCTGTTTGTTGCTTTAAAAAGAACCCATAAAAATACAGATGTTTACTATTCTCTATAGTGGCCTTTGGAGTATGGAGATAACTACTATATTCCTTAGAACATTTTGAAAGAAGAGGTACTTCAGGAGCAGAAAACAAACTAAAACTTCTAATTTTCAAGTGTCTAATCTTGCAGTTTAACTCCATATACACAGTCTTTGTATCCAATTTCCTAAGGGATTTTTTTTCATAAAGAAAAAACACACAAAATTTTGGTGTACAAATGTAACAAACTCCCAAACCAGGAGCTACACTTAGGATTTAAACCTCAATGTTTCTGCACAGCTGGAACTGTGAGACTAACTATACCAACAGGAAGAATGGATGGCCTGGTATTAGCCTAGCAAGGCTGGCCTTTAAGTATTTTGCTGAAGCTCAGGTCTCCAGCTTCTTAGAAAGGCAAAAGATTTTACTCCAGACTATAATTTCAAAGAGAATTTGATAAGGAAACCTCTGGCCTTCTTTGTCCACTCTTCCTCACACAAGTGGCTGCAATTGCCCCAGTCTGTAAAACACACATTTAGTCATTCTTCTAAAGCCTTAACAAAATTTTCTTTACAGTAAAAGAAAGACATAAGTGTCAATTTCAAAGAAAATATGCTGCTCAAGAAAACACTACAATATAAGAAGCAGATCCATCTGAATCAAAGTAGACACAGAACAAAACTGCAGAAAACTGTACAAACCCTTCATAGAAAGCAAACATCCAGTCTCTAGTAGAAGCTGTTTTACAATCGTGGCAAAAAAAGGAAAACAAATTATTCATTCTGATAGAGCCCTGTGTAGAACTGAACATATTTCTGGAGACCTGGAAAAAAGACTGTAGTGGATGCTGGCTGGATGCCAGGCACCCACCAAAGTGGCTCTCTCACTCCCCTCCACAAATGGACAGGGGAGAGAAAATATAATGAAGTGTTCATGAGTTGAGATAAGGAACAGGAGAGATCACTCAGCAAATACCGTCATGCGCAAAATGGACTCAAATTGGGGATATTAATAGAATTCATTACTAACGAAATCAGGATAGTGAGAAGTAAAATAAATCTTAAAAACACCTTCCCTGCACCCCTCCCTCCTCCCCCAGCAGTGCAGGGAATAGGGGTTATGGTCAGTTCATCACCCCTGTTTCTCCCACTGCTCAGGGAGAGGAGTCCTTCCCCTGCTGCACCATGGGGTCCCTCCAAGGGGAGACAGTTCCCCATGAACTTTTCCAGTGTGAGTCCATCCCACGGACAACAGTCCCCCACAACTGCTCCAGCATGGGTCACTCTTCCATGGAGTGCAGTCCTTCAAGGACAGGCTGCTCCAGCCTGGGCTCCCCACAGGGTCACAAGTCCTACCAAGAAACCTGCTCCAGCACAGGCTTCTCTCTCCATGGGTCTGCAGGTCCCTGCCAGTATCTGGCTCCAGCACAGGTTTCCCAGGGGTTCATAGACCTCATTCAGGAATCCACCTGCTCTGACTTGGGTCTCTTCCACGGGCTGCAGGCGGATCTCTACATCCTCATGGACCTCCATGGGCTGCAGGGGAATGTCAGCTCCAGCACTTGGAGCACCTTCTCCCCCTCCTTCTCCACTGACCTTGGTGTCTGTACAGTTGATCCTCTCACATATTCTCACCCTGCTCTTCTCTGGCCACAACTGCATGTGCACAATAACTTTTTTCTCCCCTTCTTAACAGATTACAGCGGTGCTACTATCATCCCTGCTTGGTTCAGCCTTGGCCAGCAGCGGGTCCATCCTGGAGCCAGCTGGCACTGGCTCTGCTGGACATGAAGGAAGTTTCTGGCAGCTTCTCACACAAGTCCCGCCCATAGGCTCCTGCTCCCAAGGCCACGCAAGCCTCATGCACCTGGGAGATCATAAGAACTGGATGACAGCCTCTCCAGACAGAGCTGAAAGTAGACTGGGATATCAAACAAATCTATGAGCTGTAGAAACCAGAAGCTATGGTAGGCAAGTTCTTTGTGTCACATTGATGTATAGTTGTGTCATCTCAGTTTTATTCAAGGCAACTCCCAACACCTGATGTTCCCAGAATTCGATTCACTGCAGTCCTGTGCTGATTTCTCACAAAAAATAGTGAAAGGCAAGTTTCACATGGCAGTGAGTTCTTCATAAATGACTTCAGAGTTAGAAAATCTGAAAGTTTCATCTAAGAATTCCTCCAGGAAAAAAATAAGGGTAAAAAATACATAATACTAACAGCTAAGTTTGAAGCACACGAGTCTGGCCTTTATGGCCAGTTGAGAGAGATCTGGCACTCACAGATGGTCACTCATGTCATTCTAAATAAATCTGCTATTCTCTTTCATATTCCTCTGGAAATGCCTGTTTCTTTTCACCATCTCTGAAATTAAGCTTGATGCATTCTTCTAAATTTTACAAAAAGAATACCCAAGTAGCTCAAATTAGGCAAAATCCCCCAAGATATAAAAAAGATCCATAATCTCAGGTTAAATTCAAAACATTATTACTTTTTAAACAACTCTTGCTTTTTCTAAATTATTAGAATCAGGAACATAGTGTATAGTAACTTACATGCCATGTTCCTACTGAATATAGGTCTTATTTCACAACATTCTAAAAAAGATTTTTGTCTATTAATAAAAAAACCTGTTCGCCTGATTTCAGAAAGCACAGGTTCCATGTTTATAGCTGATATCTAAAGTCTGAAGAACACATCCTACCAAACCATAAGAGTTTAGAGGCAGACCAAATTACTAAATGCTGCATAAAGCATTCTCTCAACACTTTTTTAACAGTAAATATTTATGTAGCAATTAAGGGCATTAAGATTTTAATTTGTAGTAACTGTCCAGCCAATACCAAGTAACTCAACTGGAAATAACACGATAAATCACAGTGCCCCAAATCTCAACATCCATCAATAAGTGACCAAAGCAGAAGCTGTCCCTACCACACTGCTGGAACGCTGGGCACAGGTGCCCACCCTATGGTGTTTCTATGCATAGGGTACAGTGAGCTCTGGAGAGTGTCACAGGTGTGGATGGTATGGCACCCTTATGAAAATATTTCGAACAAACCAGAACAACAGGCACGATATCATTGGCAAGTATACACAGCAGTTGCCACAGCTAGAAAGCTCCAGAATCCCTCTGTGTGCACTGGGATAAAAGGAAAAAATATGCAAAGCAATCTCTGTTAAAGCAGGGCCTGGGCACCATGATGAAGCAACATCAGCAACCGTGGCAGTACAAACTATGCTGTAGCAGAACCCATAAGCATGCAGATAAGCTCAAACAATGAGCAATCAACTGGCTCAACACCAGCACAGCAAAAGTCACATCAAGGTTAATAACATTTCTTAAATACACAGAATAAATTAAGACTAAATTCTAACCAAAAGTGAGAGAGAGTTGACAGGAAGATAAAAACCCTGCTCAGGTAACCAAAGATACAGAGAAGTTGTCATACACTGTATCACTATTGTAACAAGACAAAAAGGTCTCCATAAAGAAGTTCGTAACAGTACAATTACTGTGTAGACAAAATATTTAATAAACTTACTTTGTTAGAGAAAATAGACCTTTAAATTAATTTCAGCTTTAGTCTCTGATTAACAACAGCATGACTCATACTTAAAAATACCAACTACAACTACAGAGCTATAGAAAGTCCAACATTTTGAGTGGGTACATTATAATAAAGGCTAGTAGAATTGCTTCATATGAAGAATACTTTTCCTATGAGCAAACACAATTTTTCAGTTACTCCATTTTAGACTGTAATTAGACTGGAATTGTCTGAATTAGATTTCCCAGGGAATATTTTATTTTACATCTTGGAAACACTTGTTTCTGAAAGTAAGTTTTATCACATTTTAAAAATTATTATGCCTTCCTCTTTGAGAGCAACCATTTACATCCTACAAAAATCCACTCTCAAGCTGAATTAAATTGCATTTATCATAGTATCACAGAACGGCTTCGGTTGAAAAGGATCTTAAAGATCACCTAGCTCCACCTACTGCCATGGACCCCTCCCACTAGACCAGGTTGCTCAGAGCCCCGTCCAACCTGGCCTGGAACATTTCCAGGGATGGGGTAGCCACAGGTTCTCTGGGCAACCTGTTCCAGTCCCTCACCAGCCTCACAGTAAAGATTAAACTCCCTCTCCCCATACTTCCATACTCTAATCACAGAATCACAGAACACACTGAGTTGGAAGGGACCCATGAGGATCATTGAGTCCAACTCCTGGCCCTGCACAGGACACCCCAGGAGTCACAACATGTGCCTGAGAGCATTGTCCGAATGCTTCTTGAACTCTGTCAGGCTGGTGCTGTGACCATTTCCCTGGGGAGCCTGTTTCCAAACACTCTCTGCGTGAAAAACTATTCCTGATATCCAACCTAAATGCTTCATGCTGTTTCCTTGAGTCCTGTCACTGGTCATCAGAGAGGACATCAGTGCCTGCCCCTTTGCTTCCCCTTGGGAGGATGTTGAAGACCACAGTGAGGTCTTCCCTCAGTCTCCTCTTCACCATCCTCTAATCACAGCTCTCATATGTTCTACAAACATTTCTACATACTAAAGTAATCTTCCACTTTCTGACTTTACTGGGGCATTAAATTCATAGAAAGATGCGCACCACCTATCTCTGTTGGGGGACAGAGCAAAGGAGGGAGGGGAAGACTTACAATAAATAATTATTTAAAAAAACTGAATTATGTTCCTAGCATTTCTTTCCTACGGATATTTAAAATTGTATACTCTACTGAATGTGCAATAATCCTGCATTTTCCAAAGATTCAAATTTAAATCTTGTTCTATATGATACCTATAATCATCCCCATCCTCCACAATGATAATTTTTAATATTATTATGTAAAGAGAAGAATCTTGGGACTTACTCGGAAGTAGTCACTGCAGGCTGCCAAGACTGCTTTATGTGCGTGGAATTTCTGCTCTTCAGCAATAAGGGTAATATCACAAAGTATGCCATCACTTCTTTGTTGGTTCAGAGCTGCCAGGACAGCATCATTATGGGAGCTGGACTGACAAAGCCTCTGACCTGTCAGCATTTCCTGAACACTGAGAGGGGAAAGGGGAAAGATTCTGTCAAAAAAAATTGTAAGAAACAAGCACATTCTGTCAGAAATACTGAACAACTTTTTCTAAGACAAGATAGTTTGATAAATCTTGGAAAGCAAAAATGCCATGAACCCTGTCAGGCAAAAATCTTTACACAGCATCAACATCAGAAGAAACGCTCAATATAACAAAGTATTATGAAACCTAATTATGTACTCAAATTTTAAAACCTCAATGGTTCTGGTTTTCCATTTCCTGTACCAGAAGTCAGCTGAACTCACAGGATTAATTCAGAATCATTTAAGGATTAAATGATAAGAATAAAGGGCTTAGGTCAATGGACCACCAGAAAACTTTAAGTGGTTCAAACTGAAGCGCTAGAGGAAAGCAGTGTATATGTACATATGCAAGGAGTTCTGCTAAAAAGAATGAAACCTCATGGTCTCAGGTGGCCTGTTTAAGTCTGATGCTGAGTTACTGAATGTTTTCAGATCACTTCAGGCTATTCATATTTATGAAGTGTTGTGGTGGTTTTTTGATTGTCTCTTTTGTGTTGGGGGTAGGGAGAGTATGTTTGCTTGGTTTTAAAATGCTACAGCCTTCTCTACCTCTGCATATCTCCATGTATGAATATAAGATTTGCATATAATCCAGTCTAAGACTGTCTGATTGCAGCTTTCTTTTTCTGTAGCAGAAGGAAGAGACAATATAACTGTTGATGCAAATGGAAACAAATCAAAACATATCAGCAAATCCTCTTTGGTACAAAACAATGCAATTGATTTGAACTCTGTGAGACTACCAATTTATATTGCCAGAGAATCCATATATGTGTTTATAGAAGGTGAGTTTACAGAGTCATCTCAGTGTAAATCAAAGGGAAGATTTTTTTTTTAAGGGGTGAATAACCCATAATCTTTCCAGTACAAGCATGTAATTCACTGCATACACGTACTACGCAGTAGCTGTGTGGCTGCTATATTCTCCTTTCTTTGCCCGTCCTACTCCTGCACCTTGGGCACCTGTAAACTACTGCAGACCTGCTTCAGACTGTTTGCTCTAATCTAACCTACTCTTTTAGAAAGACAACAACTAAAACATTACTTCTAGAAGAAGGCTGGCCAAAGAGCAATAACACAGGAATAGCATGTATCTGAATTTTACCCCCTCTCTGATAGTTTAGGTTTCACATATGGACATGCCCTAAATACATTTCAAAATGACTCATTCAAATCATTCTTTTTACTTCAGCTGTTCTGTTTGTGGAATCCAACTCATGTTCTAAATGACAGTTATCAAGAAATCTAACTTGCTAAAATACAAGGGAATTATTTTTAACAGTTATTTCTCTTCTGTAATTTCTATAGCAAAGTGACTAAATCAAACTAGTGCAAGTATAATACATTGACGACACCCAGAGATGGCTTCTCTTTACTTCTGTTTTTATTAGCCTCTCTCGCAGTGTTGTGAACCAAGACCTTCATTCCTCTTGCTTTTTTCACCATCATCCAGAGAACTATTTCATTCAATAGAGAACATATCTGGGATTTTAAACTGAGTTCTATCATAATCCATTTTTCAATTCAGTGACCAAAGTGAAAAATCAATTGCCTGTAACCCTTGTACTAACAACATATGAAGAATGCATATACATAAAAGGCAATTTAACTGGAATTTACGAATGAAAATACATAGAATAATTGAACATAACACAACTGATTATTTGTAGTGATATTGTCAGTTGATAAATTTAACAGCTATAAAAGAAAGCAAGTCCTGATTCTCTTCTGCTGCAGAAGCATGGCAGGGAAGGGGGAATGTAACTCGAATGATAAGATTTCCTAGTAATACCAGGGAGTTTTCTGAGCTCTCAGAACAGAGTGTTAACTACTCTGTAAAGCAGAACCACCAGCATATCACACTACTGAAAAGTTCTGCAGAAAACCAATTCAGTTAATAAATTCTGCAGAGCGTTCTGTCTGAAAGAACTGCGTTCTGCTCCCAGAAAGTAATTAAATTATAAATGACAAATTCTCTATTGCAACAATGGGTGATACAAACAAACGAGAAAGACTACACTGGGAAAGAGACAGAAGGGAAGGCAGCAAGATGAATTTGAAGAGAATTCTCGGAAGACATTTCATATAACTGGAAAAGCTACATGTCCTGAACAGTGGAACACTACACAGAACCAAAATTACCACCAGCTACCAGTTCAGATGCATAAATGTAAAATGCCAGTTGCTTCCGCAATCAAAAATTCCAAGTATAGACTAAGGCATAAACAAGATAATGTACGAAGAGACTATGGGCCTCCAATCAATCCCAGGCACAGTTTTCTTTGCTAGAGGTAAGTGGCAAAAAAAGGCAATATTTTGTAGATTATAACATGGATATGTATTTAATAATGTGAATTCCTATCTAATGAACAAAATTATTAGTTTTACTTTTTTCTACTTTCTTAACTGAATCTTTGGTAAACAACATCCTAAATGTTAATAACTTCCTACACACTACCAAGTACTATACCTCAGGCACCTCTCGGATGGCATCCTTCCGTTTTGGTCTTCTGAATATCAAAGCTTATAATCCTGTAGGGAAAGCTGCAAGCGTTCCAGCTAGGAAAAGAGAATGGAGAGGAACATTAAAATTCAAAGCATACACAGCCTCAGCCTTAAAGATCAATACTTTTAGGATGTGCAAGTCAAAAGCAACTTTCATTGGCTAGATTTGAGTACAGTCTGAAAGCGGCCTTTCCTCTGGTCTTTTCTAGAGATTCACACCCTGCCTTCTGAATGTCCTGCACCTACTGCCCTTGAGGAATGCTTTCCACAAACTCAGGAACACATATAATTTCAAAAAAACTGAAGAGTGGTGAGGAGGGAAGTAACTGTACCAAAAATCCTTCAACATGAAGAGTAAGCCAAAGGCATGTATTAGTGTTTGCTTACTTCCCTGAATAAAATACAGTTTTTATGTTTAATGATCCTAAGGGTCTTTTCCAACCTAAATGATTCTATGATGCTATAAACATTCTGGCAAATATAAACAGTACAGTACAATCATTTTTAAAAACACAGCAGCTTTTTTTTTTTAAGGCAAAATATTAAAGTGACCATATAAATAAACACAGAACAACTGAAGTATCCAAAGACCTAAGTTATTGAAAATGGGGTTGTATAGCAAATTTTTAACTAGTGCAGCATCCAGCACAGCTGACAAAACATTTCAATTTCATATATGAGGTATAAAAAGTAGATTTTAATAGAATAGTCAAAA
Source organism: Pachycephala philippinensis (assembly GCA_013397055.1). Taxonomy (NCBI): domain Eukaryota; kingdom Metazoa; phylum Chordata; class Aves; order Passeriformes; genus Pachycephala; species Pachycephala philippinensis. The sequence continues at coordinate 1,279,755 of VWZT01011116.1, forward strand.
AAGAAAAGTATACTACTTTGGCTGCTTATTTAAACCATACGTGGATTGTTTAATATAACTCAGTGACAATGAAGTAATACAATCCAGCAAAATCTGAAGAATGGAAAGATTTCCATATTTTTCTCCCTTTTCCAAAACGACTGAAATTCTGAGCAAAGGGGTGAGGTCATAGGGAACTTATGCTGATGATTCAGCTGGATACTGAGCAGATGTGCATGCAGTGCTTTCCAATGGTGGTTTCAGAACATTTCACTCTCACCATCAACCATCACCATTCTAGTTCTATTAAGACAATTCAAGCTATCCTTCAAGAGACAGAAAAATGCTGCATATTAAGTTAGTGCTGTCAACTAATAAAGCAAACACATTTCTGATCAATGTGCCTGCTCTTGTATACATACGTCAATACTGATGGCTGCCCTTCCTACACCACCTTCCATGCAGAGAACAAACTCAACCTTTCTCTGAACTTTAAGAGGTCCAAACTCTCTGGCCCACACACAGAAAAAAAACCCCAAATCATAAGCAGCAGTGAGAGCAAACAGAGGAGGGACGAAGACCTGCAGGGAAAAGCGTTCCTTCTCCAATAATTAAGGCATATGCATCAAAGAGTTAACAAAACATTCAAACAATCCCATACTGTGTTCAGTGTTTTTACCCAAAGAAAGCAATCTTCCCTAAACTTTTGGCACTCCTCCTTTCTCTTTCAAAGCTCCAGCACTGCATGCCTCACTTAAATGTACACCATGTATACAAGAGTACAGTGTATAAATCATTTAATCAATACTGCACTGATTTTGTTTAGCCACATAGAGTTAAGGCAGCTCAAAATTTTTAAGAACTGGAAATTCAGAAGCATTATTTATCCTTACTGCAAAAAAAAAAATTAAGGAGGTACTTCCACCTGTTGCATGGATATGCTGTGCCAGAACAGTTCTAAAATCATTAATGCCAACAGTTTATTTCTATTTCAGACAGCTAGATACATCTCCATTATATAAACTGTGATTGGTACCTAAGGAAACTCTTTGCATTAGAATGTTTGAGACATACTATTGTCTTTCTATTTAACTACTTTAAGTAATAAATCAGTTTAAAAGATTAGTTTACAAATTCAAGGATAAGACTTTTGGTTTAAATGGAAAACTTTAAATCCACCTAAATCCTGCTATTATAGTGAAAAACTCCTTTATGCTGGAAATTAACAGGAAAAATATAGGCCAGACAGAAAACGTTCATTACATCATAGGTTTGAGATACATGAGAAAATTGCCAAAAAAATTTTTTTAAATAATATATTATTACACTCTTTATCATTTTGTGATGAAGAACACTAATCCCCAATACTATAGTATTTTAAAACTAAAATTTATTTTCTTATTGCTTCATTAGTTTCTTCACATCCTAGAAAAGTGCTAAAATTAAAAATTTGCAAATGAAAAAACTAGTAATAATCCAGCTAGCACTGGAAGAACATATTATTTTGGTAGGGAATGGGGCACCATTCCTAAATGGGAAAACAAAAACCCTCAACAGTAGTTTTCTATGTAAACCCAGTATATCGAAGGATTTCAAAGGTAAGCAACTCAAAAGTAATCACACTGTCCATGCAAATGATTATGACAAACTAATACATTAAAACAGTATTTGTTCTGTGGTAGTCTGATAAAATGTCAGTCTTTCTATACATATTTTTGTCATAGTCTTATGACACAGCAAAATAAACAGAAGGTTGTTTACACTCTCAGGAAATCTCGGAATGCAAGTGCCTCTCTGCCACATCCATTGCACCCTGTTAGGCTGCCGCTTCTTTAATCTATATCACCAGTGTAGCTCAGGAATTATTTGTTCAAAGATTACTAAAAAAAAAGTATTTAAGCAGGCAGTATTTCTTCCTTTAATTTCATTGTCTATAACACTGGTTTGGAAATATCAGACAAAGTAGTTTAGTATCCAAAAATATTTATTGGCAGAATGCATGTGCCCTTTTCCAGAAAAAGCTCTCATTCATTTAAATTAATCTTGAGGAGCCAATACCATTTTCATAGTTTACATAGAGTGCATCAGAGGCATTGAAAGAATTTCAGTTACACCTTTTCACATCATTTTGGTGGGTTTATTTAGGGGAGTTTTTTATCATTTAGAAACAAACTGAAGGCGAGAACACATTTCTGATTAATTCTTAAAACTACAAACCACCAGAATATGGCTTAGATTAAGGGAGAAGGGTGTTGGAAATCAAAACAAAACTCATATTCAATCAACTTTATACTGAAAATAACTTAAATGTCCCAAAATTCACTATTTCCTCCCCCCGACGTAACAAGCTTGTTTTTTCTAGTTCACATATCTGATTTTACAGAGTTGCCTAAAGCATAGTCCAGGTAATCACAGAACTTGTTCTGTTGCATAAACAGGCTCTGTATTTTATACTAGGTACCTAAGAAACGTTTTTCCCACTCTAATTATGCTTGCTTCACCTTGTGAACTAGTAAAAAATGTATGTTCACAATGGAAACGACAGTCTATTAATAATGCCTGAAAACGTGCAGGTTTTCTACATAATTCAAGCTTATATAAAATAATTACTGCCTTGGTGGTTTCATCAATAATTTTCCCATTTGCTCTATGTAAATAAGAACTGAGTTACAATCAACTTCAGTGTGAACTCACTTACAGAACATGATATAAGCATTATTTTTATTAGGTCAAAAATGAAATTATTTAAAAATCCTAATTTAAAATGTGTTCTTAATACAAAAATAAAATAGAATTTGACAAAAAGCTTGTACTCTCTTCTTTACTAAGGCAATTACTTCTTAGGCAGAAGTTACTAAACTATCCCACTCCCATCCCCTGAGCCCCAGCCTAGGTTTAGGAGAAAGGAAGGGTTCTATTACCTATGCAGGAGTCAGAAAAACCCCACCTGAACCCCACCTCCATGGTTCCAGGTAATACACTGTGCTGTGGTGGGAGAGGTGAGACCCTGCCCTTCCCAGATATTTGGCAAGACTGAGAAACAATAATGTGAGAAAAATCTAAGTGAAACACAGGCAACTACCACTTCACAGAGTTCAGCTTAATACAACATTCAAGAGATACTAAAAGATGCTTTTGTAGACAGAAGGGATCCTCTCTTGCAAATGTGGCCAGGATCAGAACTCCTCTAAAAGACAGGGCGGAAAATTACAGAACAGTTGGTGTTTTTATCCCACATAAAGAAAACAGTTTAACTGTGAAAAGCTGCAGCACAAAATTTGAGCTAAATATCTTCCAAACAGTTCACTGAGATCCAGGCAGCCAACATTCATAAATCTTCACTGCAGCCAGATGCAATTTCTGCTCTTGTGATGATCCACATTTGGAGGGAGGTAGAAGAGCCAGCTTCCAAGAACCCTTGGGGATGTCTTCAAGCAGCCACTCCTTGGCTCCTCACAACAGCCCCTGCTGCTTCAGAGCCACTCACAGAGTGACAGGAGACTGACTTGCCTCTCTGGGGAGATCCCTGTTACTCATCTCTTAATAAACGGTGCAGTGAGACTTTGGGAACTGTGGAGTCCTTTACACTGGTACCACTTAAGGCAGCTTTCACCTAGTTCATCACAAATAAAGTTGCTGATCTTCTGTTTACCACTAAATTTCACAGAATGGCACTGCATTAGTTAACTATTGATCTGCCTTTAAAGCCCTCTAGTGTGTGAAAAGCCCTCTAACTTCTCCTTTAATTTTTTACTTTGAATTGGGAAAGCCACTCGTTTATCTATTACCACATTACTTAAAACAATACCGCTTATCAAAAATATATTTCAAATTATTAATTTTAACTCACTCAAACCACATACTCAAACCCTAAGTATTTAAATAAAGATTTTAATCTCATTTCATATAGGTAGCTTTTAGTTAGACTCCTAAACTTTGTTTCACTTGTCAGTAACCATAAAAAGCTGTTGATTCATAAAACTTCACATTAAATGTGGGGTTTTTTTTTCATTTCTCTGAGTACACATAATGTATCTATTCAGACAGCAATATTTCATTTCGACATATTTATTAACATTCTTAATTTTGTCTGTTGTTATATTGGAAAACAGTAACTCAACATTACTTATGTTAAATTTGCAGTGTGCCAAACTAGCTTACAGAGAAATTTATTAAAATTCACATGCTCAAGAACTGATTAAGAAAACTAAAAATACTGAATATATAAATAATTTTAAAGATATTTTGCATTTTCATGTAGTTATCTTTAATTAGTTTTCTTCTTTCCCTCAAGTAACTCCTTTTCTAAGTGCATTTTAAGTATTGAAAAACACTTCCACTTAAACACACACCACTTCAAGTTAGATGCATGGACAAACTGAAGGGATCATGAGCTCTTTCCTGCAAAAAAGTAAAATTTTGAACCAACTGGATAAGTCGTGAAGATAAAGCATTTGTACGCAGTGAAATGGTATTTTCAGTTTGACAGCTCCAAATACCTGGTTTAAATTCGGCCTTTTTAAAAAAAGAAAATGCAACATTTAAAAGCTAACAGAAGAACACTGTATTCATTTCACTCCAGAATGGCATCATAGCACATCCTGATGGAGGCTGTCATGGATACAGAACCAGACCATTAAGATTTACCCATGGCAATTTTCTATTCTAGCTTAGATCCTTATTCACAGGAGCTTCTGCTTTCGCCTGTGGTTTTAGTAAGTCAGAAAAAAACATCCTTTCAAGCTGTACTTCACCTTCTCTCAAAGTAAGAGTCTCTTCAGAAACAAAACTACGAGTTTACTATTCACAGAAAATAAAGGATATTATCTTCTATTTTTTTTTAATCACATCTCTGCCAGATTAATTTGTCAAAAGGAAAACACTTGGAAATAGCTTCAAAGTTTGATTGCAAACCTGCTCTTCTGAGTATATTAACACACTTTTCCCACATGCCTGGGAGACACTACTTTTCCCCTTTTTTATTGAGGTCTTTGGGAATTGAAATATTTTTTTCATTCCATAAAAAATGTTCAAGAATGTCAAGCATGAGAAAAACTCTGCCACTACCCAATGCTGTCAGTGAAACCATCACTCAGCTCAAACACAAGTTGCTTAACTAATTAAGTGCTTCAAATACAGTGACTTTCAAGAAAAAGCATTCATAGAACTGAAAAAACCCCTTAGATTTAACATAAATTACAACACTAAGGGAATAAAAAAATTGAAAACCTGGATTTGTTTGGGAAAACAGAAGTCAGTCAAAACACGTCAAGAAAAAATCGGCAAAATAAATATAAAACAAAACCACAAAAATTTCAAACTTTTATAGTCTTCTAATTAATTACAGACTATTTTCTTGTGAGACTGGAAAGGTCATTGCTATCTTCAGGCCATCAGCTATAGTCAATTAGAATAATGAGGTTTATTTTCTATTACTACCAAATTGCCATCTGACTTCACAGAATAATTAAGATCTTAAACCACAAAAATATAAAATGAAATCACAGGGGTGAAGGCTGTATGAGTGGAATAACATCTTTGTGTCTTTATATCTTCTTTGTGGCATTATATCTTCTACATAGCTCAATAGTGAACATTTTTTCTGAATACACATTCAGATAAAATAAAAAGCCAGGTTCATGGTCATCTGTGTAACTTAAGGCATATTTTACCTAAACTACCACCTGAGAAAGAGCTTGTTGCATTCCAGTGATAAAACCATATACAGTCATGTAACTCAACTGGAAACTACACAGTTGAAGTTTGACGATTTTGAAGACAAGGTTGTTTCCAGGACGTGTGCACACAGTTTCATTTATATCATTTGAAAAAAGGTAACAGTTTTATACAACTGTAGTAACATACCTTTGTGCACTATCATCGTAGCTTTTCAGAGCACTCACTGTTGCTATCATTTAAACTATGATACTTATTACTCACCTGCTGAAAGGAGAAGGACATAACTTACAGCTGATCCATTTTTCATGGTTGGGAGAACAATATTACAACTTGATCCAGATCTCATTAAAGAAATCTCAGTTCATGGCAGGGGACATGACTAGAGGACCTTCAAGGGTCTCCTCCAACCCAAACTATTCTATTTTTCTAGAAACTTATTTTCTCATCTTTCTGAAAGTTAGGTGACAAATACGCAAAGCACTCTCAAAATGAAGTATCTAATCCAAACATTGAGTTCACAGTCATTATAAGGGACAAGCCGAAAGCTATCTGGTATTTCAGTTTTAAGGCATTCTGCTGCTGCATGAACCGAAATCTTCAGTTACTTTGCAAAACTATGCTTTCAAGATTTTTCCTGTAGACCTCACGAAACAAAAATAAAATACATGTTGATTTGAGTAGTTTGTAACCGACTGTTCTTTTGGAATTTGATTTGCATTTTCATTTGATTAAAAAAAGGCAACAAGAACACCCTGTTCCTCAAATCCAAACTTTTTTTCCTAGAAAATTTGTCATGTTTTTTTTCAAAATCATAGAATGGTTCGGGTTGGAAGAGACCTTAAAAATTATCTAGGTGCCAACCACCCGACAGGGATAGGGATGTCACTCACTAGATCAGGTTGCTCAGGGCCCCATCCAACCTGGCCTTGAACACTTCCACAGATGGGACACAACACCCCTGGGCAACCTGTTCCAGTGCTTCACCACCCTCTGAGTAAAGAATTTCTTCCTAACATCTAAACTAAACCTGCTCTCTTTTAGTTTAAAACCTTTTCCAGTGAACAAGTATTTATATATTTCAATAAAATTATAGAGAGTTTATACATCTCGATGGGACCTGCAATAGCCCTTCAACTTTCTCCGTGAAATAGCATTCATGAAGTTAAAAGTAAAAGGCTGTGACTACCAGCAGTTAAGTAAACATGTACCTCCTAAGAACGGCCTTCAGTAGCCACAGGGTGGCAGAACTATACTTCAATACAACCTGTACCTTCAGGACAGTGACAGTATTTCAAAGAGTGGGTTTTGTCTTACGGAATAATTACAATAACATAAAATACTTGCTCTGTGTCCAGTGGGTGCTTTCAATGCCAGGAATCAGAGGAAAAAAAAAAAGTCTGCACATAACAGTACAGCTACACAGCAGTTCTATAAACATCGAAACACTGTGACAGGTTACTCACCTCCATGTTTCTATTTTGACAAAATATTCAAGTCATAGAGTAACTGATTACTAAAATCACTAACAATTTTACCCCATATAGAATCAAAGAATCACAGAATGGATTAGGTTAGAAGGGCCCTTAAAGATCATCTAGTTCTAGCCCCCCTCCCATGGGCAAGGTCCATTAGACCAGGTTGCTCAAAGTCCCATCCAACCTGGCCTTGAACACTTCCAGGAACGGGTTATCCACAGGTTCTCTGGTCAACCTGCTGCAGTACCTCTCTGCCCTCCGAATAAAGAATTGCTTCCTGGCATCTAAACTAAACCCTGTAAAACCATTCCCCTTGTCCTATCATCACCTGCCCATGTCAGTCAGTCTCCCTCCTTTATATAAGGCCACTTTTACAGGAAGGCCACTGCGAGGCCAGGCTCCAAGTTATTCTCCAACTGCCTCAGCCTGTCTCTGCAGGAAAGGTGCTCCAGCCCTTTGACCATCTTTGTGATCCTTCTCTGGACCCTTTCAAACAAGTCACCATTCCTTGTGTTGAGGACCCCAGAACTAGACGCGTAATTGGCTTATGGACTATTCCTCCACACTTCAGTGTAAGAGAAAAAGACAGTTGCAAACAATTTTCTGTTAGAAGAAACAGGCATCAAAAGATTTCTGACAGCTTTAAGCGAACTGGACAGAATGCCATTCATCTTGAAGATGAAACACATTTTGATGAGGCCAAGAGGGAGATAACATAAAGACCAGCTACAGTTATTTCTTGGGTATCCTCTTTTGCAAAGGAGAAGGGGAAAAAGTGGAATAGTACACAATACTAAAATCAGATGAGGATCTGGGAAAATAGATGAGAAAGCATGGATTCTTCTACAGTGTAATCACAGCAAGAGAAGCCAGAGGTCATCATGGAATAATTCTAATTGCTGGACAAGAAGACTGAATGCTCAGGAGCACAGACTGGGGAAGCACACAGAAGAAAGACAAAGAGCTAAGGGCAGGGAAGATCCTGGGCTAAAATATGCATGTGACAAAACCATCAGATTTAGAAGAAAGCAACTAAAAGAATCAATGTCTGTTAAAGACCATTCCATCTAGATTTTAGACTAGAAATCAAGATCACCACGTTTTGCATCTTTTTTTTTTTTTGTGAAGAAACAGCTGCAGAACAATTGCTTTCACTTTCTGCTGATTGTGATGGATTATAGCGAATAATTCCTGACAGTTTACTTAGTGATCTTAGTGCTAATGGTTCCAATCATGCTGCTGTTCCATGCAGTCAGTACAGCTCTTTCTGACTTTTTCTTTAGTTTACCTTTTAAAAAGTGTTAAAGGGTTACATGCTCATGAAACTAAGAATGCTAGAAAAGGCAAAAAGCTAAGTGCTCCAATACCAAAACTGAAGTTCCCCACAATCAGCTTACTACAAGAAAAGGCACAGGTATTCCTAATTCCATCATTTCTTAAAATGTGAAAGTTTGAACTCCCTTAGGGCCCTTTTTCTACACTTAAATTGCATCAAAACTTCTAAAAGCCTGGCTAATGCCATTCCAATATAAACTCTTGTATTACAGGGATACCTGTATTACTGTTTAGCTGTAAGGTGCTTCAAGTATAAAAGGAATTTCTACATGTAGCTTTTCATAATTGACTTAGAAGTTTAAGTAGGAGTGACAGGACTTGAAGTTAGCTAGAGCTCTGAAGTAGATCCATCTAATTTAGACCTTTTCCTCATAACAAACTCAGATCAATTGAAACACTTCTTTACTGAAAAGATATATTTGATTTAAACATTAAAGAAATCTAGATTGAAAGAGAAAATCAAAACTAATTAGACAACCAGAATAAATAAGACAGACAAATTCTGTTTGTGGGTGAGAAGTACTGGGAGAGAGTCTCCAAGTTCTATTACACACTGCAATCACAAAAGCCATAAGCAGTGAAGCCTGCACAGTTATCTCTGCTTCTAGCTCTTTACCCTGTTTTACACTGTCTTCTGCAGATCAGAAAAAGCACTCGTATTTTAGGAAAAATAGAGTTTCCATCATGTATATATTTTGTTACTGTAAGACCACTATTTCTTACATTCACTGCCTGCAACTTGTTTACACAGTCACTGCTACCTCTTATAACCTTAACCAGCCTAGCTAGAGCAGTACACAGATAAGCCTGGTTTGGGATATGCAAAGCAGCACTGAAGATGTCAGATAGATTTTTGGCACCCATAGACAAAAAACAAAGGAGCTTTGCTATACAAACAGGACTGTACAAACCTTACCTGGACAAAAGAGTAAACTCTTACCACACCACTAGAAGGAAAAATGCTCTCAACTCAAGAGGGATATCAAGGGGCAAATTTACTTAGGGAACTGTGGCTTTCCCCCTGCTCCCTGTGAGTACAACCTGCTAGAGTGTGAGCTTTTGAAGCATTAGGACAGCTGGGAATGGTACAGTTCCTACCAGAGGAAGCTGTGGGAACACAAGGAAAAACACCAGGACACCTGACCTCTTATACCGGAAAACAGCTCAATTCCCTGCCCATGTTGATGATAGAGTTAGTGGATTCTTTCTCTCCAAGGATTCATCCAGAATCTAGATTTCATACTAGAGTATTTTACTGAAACAGGAGATCTCCTTTTCTCTCTTATCCTTTACTTAACATATGTTCCATTTCTAACACAGACTTTATTCAATGTTCCAGACCAGCTACCTAGAAAATGTTCTGATATTGACCAGGATTGTCATTAATACCCAGTGTCAATCCAACAAATAAAAATTCCTCTTGGAGCAGAAGGGACATACCAAGTACGGAGGGGAGTGACAGGAAATACAGTCTGAAAAAACTCAGTGTGAAGATGTATATGATGTATTTGTAGTGTGAGTCATAACTTTGACAATGTCTTAAGAAACTCAGTTTAGGGAATACTTTGTACTAAAGTAAAATATCAGTCTAATTAAGCTCTATCAAATAGGTTACTAGAGAAACATACAAGTTCTTGTTTGCAAACATCAGATTTGAACATGCTCTATTTTCTGCTTTTCAGAGAATTCAAGAATTCATACTTTAAATCCTCTGGGTATACACAGATTTAAAGACAAACTCAGATCCTTTTTTAGGTGAATGTAGCATCAATACTTCTTAGATTATTTAAACAAACAAAAAAAAAAACCAAAACAAAACCACAAAAAAACCCCAACCAAACAAACCAGAACCTAATTTTCCAAAGAAAAATAAAAACTTTTTTTTTTTTTTGGAAACAAATTGCTGTTTGTTCCCAAGGGCACTGTGAATGTAGGCACCTAGGAAAGCCTGCATAAAGCTACACTTAGGCGCTTACTTGCAGAAGTGTAGAATTTAATACTTGTATACATTTGATTTTTTTTTTTTATCGGTTAAATTGACGTCTTGTTCTTCCCTTTATATACAAGCACACAACTTGCAGCTTGTTGAGTCTTTGTTCTGAAGCATCTATCACTACCCAAACACTAAGCTGGTAAACTCAACAAGTCTCTAGGGTTTGTGAATACTGTTCCTAGAACCAAATATAAGGTGATTCGTGGAGACAGACCTACATGCCTAACTGAAGTTTGTGACTTGAATGCCAATCACTAGAATCCCACTATCTTTGGGAAAGCTAAACAGTGCCAAGCAGAAAAAAAAAAAAAAAGGGCTCTAGCAGCATTTGTTTCCTTGTTTCTAAAATAACACTTATTTTTCAATTTTAAGGGCAATAATTACCTTGTTAAAAACCACTAAGTGCTACAAATAACTACTTATAATTCAAGTTAAAACACTGTTTCTTTTGTAACTTAATGGGCATAAATTAACAGACACATAATTCCTGCTGAACATTAGAAAATTATTTTTACTGTGAGGATGGCTAAACATCAGAACAGACTGCCTGGAGAGCTTGTGGATCTTCATTCTTAGAGATATTCAAAACACCTCTGGACACCGTCCTGGGCAATCTGATCTAGCTGGCCCTGCTTAAATAGGGGGATTTGACTAAATTATGTCAAGAGGTCCTTTCCAACCTAGACAATTCCGTGCTTTGTGTGATTCTCTCTCTGTGGTACAGCTGAGAAGACTATGAATGTACTGCATGCATGCAAGAGCCTATTAGTCCCATATGACCTATTTATTCCACATTCCAATCTTCTTGAAGACATTTTATCTCATAAAAGGAAACAGGAGGGGCAAAAGGGGGAAATTCTATCAAAACCATAGCAAATGCACATGCCTCCATGTCTCTGTAAGGTGTCCCAGTAGGGCACATTTATGAGTTTCAGTCTTTTCCATTTATTGGAAATGCCTAGGAATCCTTTTAACTCCTGTCTAGAAATGTTACAAATCCAAACCAAATGTACTGTAGCACTAAACACTTCTTTTGTCATAAGCAGGCACTTTTTTCTTTTTTTTTTAGGACAGGAAAGCTTGGTAGCAATGAGAGTGCAACAACCATTTATATGAAGTTTGATGATTATTTCACATGATAAACAAAAACAATACTTTGTAAGCAATACAAGCATGCACTTTTTTTTTTATTTTTCCAATTAAACTCAATTAATACCTGAATTCAGTTGATAATATACAGAAATTTACTGTTATTTCAGACCTCATAGAGTATCTAAGCCATCTTCCTGGGGTGATGAGAAAGATGACATAGGACACACAGTACATCCAGTCCCTTCTGGATTAGTATCTCAAGTGGCACTAAGACATTCCTATTCCAGAAAGTAAGTTGAGCCCTGAATGACTCCTGACAAAGAGCAAAATAATTTATTTTCTTTAACTAAGTTTCAATTAGTTTGAGTTTAGACGATATTTTCACAGTTTTCCAACAGATGGTCATCAACCAAAAGAAATCCAAGTAATTAAAAGCATCTGGAATAAATTTCCAACAATCACTGAAGTTTTTGCTTTTAAATGTAATGCTTCTGAGAATGAAAAGTTAAGGCAACAAATCAGAATATATGAAAACTGAGTCCCACTAAGAAGCCTTCTTGAAAGATAATTCTGCTATGATGTCTGGGAAAGCCACAGCTCCTACGGGCTACAGTGAACATCTCTATCAAAACTACACTGCCAAGTAGAGAAGAAAATCAAAACAAAAGGAAACCATTAATTTCCAAAGGGACAACAGTGGCCTCTTACTGTTACTACCATATCCCAGAAAACAACACAGATTTCCTGAATATGGTAACAACAAGACCCTACCAGAGAGCCCTGAAGAGATTTCTTCCTCCAAATCTCTTGTTCATGGACATGTGTAAGGCCAAAAAAGGTCCTTCATTCCTAAAAATGTTATTGAAGAAGTCAAAGCTCTAACTAAAATTGAAAGGTTTTGTTTTTAGCAGAGCACGGAGTTATCAAGCTTGTATTACACAGATTTGGGGGTTTTTTTCACTTCAGTGTTGGCTGGTTTGGGATTTTTTGGTAGTGGAAAAGAACTTACACCAAAAATTCATTTGACTAGATCTTATGCTATTAACTGCTTTAACTGTGAACTTTATCTATCTACAAGATCTCACATTAGCATTTTTAATTATTTAAAAGACATTAAATATTGCTGGTACCAGCATGATCAGAGATTAACTTCTTAATTATCCCTCTTGTTTGAGAGTAAAGCGTTTGATTCCAGCTGCTATGAACTTTTAAACAAGCAAAAGCAACATTTGCTGACATAAAAGGGACAATCCAGTCTGTAAAGGAATCGTGATGAAATTAAACTGCCTATGTCCAATAAAACAATACTATTTCATACTAGACACTTTGTAAAATTTTTTAAAAAGTTAACTTGCTTGGGAGAAATCTGAATTACTGCATTTTACTATATTATTCTGACTTATATGCTGTACCACAACACTTCCACATTACCTTTACTCCAGCTACTTTTTCATTAGTTTAGATTCCCAGCCTCTAACCCACATGGAAGCTACATAGGTTGCTTTTACATTTGGACCATAGCAAATAATAAAATTTAAATATATCACTGTTAGTACACCTCTAGAAGAATCAATGGGACAGCATGATCCCTAAAATCAACTGAATTTCTAAATCAAAATTCAACACAGACTGATTTAGGAAGGAAAATGCTAACTCAGGCTCTAAGACTGGAGAATAGTTTTGTTGCAATCACAGGTAAGCCATGATCAAAAAACAAACACATTTTAAGGTGCAAAATAGCCAAAATAAACCAGTCATGGTGGTTTCTTTGTCACCAAATGTACCTCCTGGAATAAAACTGTACCTGAAGCTCTCACCTCACAAAAAAGAATAAAGCTTATAGGGCTGAAGATTACTGAGAGAAGCTTGAAAACATAATCTAACACCAGGCTTATGACTTCTACTGGGGAGTGTCTGAATTTATGTGATTACTGATGTCTGGGAACTGACTTTTAGACTTTGAATGCTTGAGAATGACAATGCTAAGATTTAAAGCCATTCAATGATATAACAAGTGGAAGTTATTCATAAGTGCCTTGAGCTGGGAAGAAAGACCCACTGGCCCAAAGAATGCTGACTGGCATAAAGATAGCCTGAAGCACCCACTCATCCCCTCCAGTGGCCAAGCCCAAGGATACTGCAGATACATCCAAGGACTAAGAGGATAATTAAATTGTGTTTGATTTCTCTTTACCAAATGGCACACACAAGGAGCTGGATTTGAATCAGAGAATTTGCAGGGGACAGACTGCTCCTCACCTTGCCAAGGAACTGAGCCATTGCACTGTACACAATCCAGCACTCTAAGCACACACTCACTCCTTCTTTTCCATCTTTGGACAGTAAGATGCCTAATGCAGCCAAGAAGTGCAGGACTACTTTGGCCAGGTTTATTCATTTACCTGGCAACGCTACAGTCACCCCCATCTAATCAGGAGACAACTGATCTCCAATAAATAAATAAACAGATAAATAAATAAATAAAGTCTGAAAGAGCTCTCCCCACCTTGGAAGCACTTTAACTTGCAGATCTGACAGTGTTGCCAGTCACTGAGCATACAGAAGCTCTTGCATCACCACTAGGACTGGCTCCGCCACTAGCTTGCTCTCAGGCTAACTCTCGGTTATATTTGAAAAACAAATGCAAGTTTTTACCTCTGTATTTATACCAATTTCAAGATAACCAAATAAAGGCTCTTGCCACCCATTTTCAGGAGAGAAAGAGTACAATCTGCACACTAACTAGAACTAAAAGCTATTTATGAAATTCCTTCAGTAAGTGCTACTGGCAATACAAACCTTGCCAAGATGAATCAAAATCCAATGCAGCAATACTATTAGAACTCAATAGTTTCCCCAGTTTATTACCATCTAAGTGTGGTCTTTGAAGTCTATTCCTCACAGAGAAAGAGAATAAAATTTCTGAATCTGGACTGAAATTTACTGACCTGCAGCTCCCACAGGATCACCACCTCACCTGCATTCAACATAGCCCAATGCAGAGACCTGCAGACACAAGTAATTTCTCAACACTTTACTCATACAAAATACTATACCACAAATAGTGCTCCTACATGTTTTGCTACTTTGTTCAGAGCTAAGTGGGTATCTCTACACAGCACAGTCAACTTGTATGCCCTAATGACAGTTTATATGGAAGGTTTCATTTCTTCTGTGAAACATATTTCTTTTCACTACCATCACAGTCACAAAGACATTTGAGCTATTAAATACCATTTCCCTGCCTACTTGGTTCCAGTGGAACCCCACAATCAAGAGATTCTCTGTGGAGACCGTAAGATTGCTGAAGACAGGTTTCCACTCCACACAGGGAATAACTAAGAAAAAGGTTCAGCCTTAGCCACGCTTTTTATTACCATTTCATCAGCTCCATTTCTAGTCTGAGTCTAGTCTATCTTTTAAGGCTAGAGATTTTTTGGTACATTGCTGTGGTTGCATGAAAACCACAAAAAAAGTTGCAAAAAAGTCAATATGAGTTATCAGGTACTAAGACATTTGGACATTCCTCAATCACAAAAACTATGTGTCAGTATAAAATAAAAATGGAATATTGATTTTGGGGTTTGGTACCATTCAACAACTACTCAAAAAAACCTCATAAATCCATCCTTCAACTACACAACTGGAAATGCTCTACTTACCTGATTACTGCTTACCTATCCCTTTATACAGTAATGTTAGACTGAAAAAATCCCAAGAACACAAAACAATAAGGAAAATAACTTCCTTGTAGTAGATAATAATCTCATTAAGTACTAAAAGAAGAGCTTTCCTTGTAGGAAAAGGTTTGTTAGGGGATTTTTGAAAGAATTCTTTTCTTTAGCTAACTACATCATTTTAAGTAACTGCAAGATTGTTAACACTCAGAAACAGGTAGGAAATGTTCTTGGAAATACCTTGGGGAGATGTAAAAGATTCACAGCAGTATCGAATGGAGCTGAAGATTTTCACCCTTCTCTGAGGCTGGAGTTAGCTAAAATCATTTTCCCTTCTTTATGTTTTCTAAAGACTGAAAACAGGAGAACACGAAATGTTACTGAAATTTATTCCAGGTTCACAAACAATGTTTTTCAGTATTTGAAAATTACTTACTTCTTTTGTTCACAGTCTCTTCTGCCTTTACAAACCATGAATAACAGCCCATCTTTTATTTGTTTTCAGCTTCCCACAGAACCAGTTTGTTATGACTGTTCTCTCCTACACAAAAGCTGGTCAGGGTTTCCAAACACCCTTCTGTTTATTTATGGCAAGCTGCAGTGTAAACATTTGCTTACTACAAGTCAGTGCCAGAAATTGCTAAATAAACCCACTGTTTTAACACCTTTTACCCCCGACTATATGAAAGAAGACTAAGCACTTACAGTCCACATGCCTTTCTCTAGTCTGCACATATTCATTACAGGTCAAAGCAACTTTCTCTTCTTTCAACATAGAATGGATACAAGTTCAGCAGCAGCGCTGGCTTCTATACTTCCTTCTTTTGCCTGACCTGGTTTAAGAGCGTAAGAGAGACTTCTGTGGGGTTGCTTTTAATTTTTAGGAGGGAGGCTGGTTTATTTTTTATTTTCTATCCCCATTACCCCTCCACGAACATTGATGCCAGCAAAACATGTGAGCAATAAGCTGCAGCAGGAGGGCAGAGGGATCAGGAGGACCTCAAGCCAGCACTGCTGCAAAATATCTTGTGTCAAAACAAGATGCATAAGGTGTCATAAACCCATTAGATGGAATTTTCTGATAAAGTCTGGTTCTTCTGACAGTTTTCAAATGTGTGTAACAGAGATAAACAGATGGAAAATAATCTTAGTTGACAACAGATAGAGGGGCTTCTTTTTCCCTTCAAAGAGAAGGTTCTGAATTTACAGCTCAAGATTTTCTTCAACCATTCCTTAGCCCTCCTTGGTCTGAGAAACAACTTTTCTTTACTTGGAGAAAAACTGCTGTTTCAAGGAAAAATTCCTAAAATTAAGATCTTAAATAATTTTTAATCTGTGACCTTTAATTAGGAGCAGATGTTGAATTAGAAAAAGGAACAGGCAAGTGTTTAGACTTCTGTGCCTTCTTCAGAAGAAGGCGGCACAGAAACACTTCTGTTCACATTTTTTTTCCCTCCCATAGACTATACCAACTAGCTCAGAATAAAACCAAACCAAAACAAAAAACTACAGCAACAACAAAATTAAAAAAAACCCAAACAAACAACAAAACCCCACCCTTCTCTCTTATATCTTTATATCTCTGTAGCTATAATACCACTTTTTTTTTTTTCCCCTTCTCCTTTTAGGTGTTCAGGGCTTGATCTGGTTTGCTACAGGCTCCTTGGTGATCACACAGTAATCCCCCTCGCTACCTGGGCCAAAGGATAAATACATCAGGAACTAAAGACACAGCCTATGAAAATTCACTCCTTGGGTTTCCAACAACAATTTGCAACACTCACAGTACACAGGCCAGTGACAAGATAAAATGTAGAGACATAATGTGGAATTCACAGAATCAATCTATGCCACTCAAGATGCCTCAACTCCCCTTCCCCTGTATGTCCCATGCTCTGCCACATATTATTGCCTCAGAGTACAGGTGACACTTGTGCTGCCACTGGTGTCATGGTACAAACCCATTCTGACATCCCACAATAGTGCCTACAACCAGACAGAATGCAGGTGCTTGTTCTACTCCTCCAGCTCTGCAATCCATGCAGAGGGAGGTGGAAAGCTGCTGCACCTGAGTCTTAAACTGCCACAAATTACAACTGACAAGGTTCTGTTACTAGAGCCTTAATTCCCTTCACCTGCCCAGCAACACCACTAAAAATCAATGCAAGTCCATAGTGCAAGAGTTGGTTCTAATTAGCAAAGACAGTAAATTCAAACAGCCTGTCTAGCAGCTTTCCAGCCTTTAAGGTAGAGTTGCACTCCAGTGGATTGGGAATCCTGGGGAAATGTGAACAGCTGCAAGGAATATAAACTCCACTAATTTTGTGTATGACTTGTTCTCATCTGCTGTCATTTGCATCCAAAGATGTGAAGCATGGAATCTGATGACATTATGCGTGACAGACCTGATGGAAAGGTCTTAAAGAAATTTAACAAATCTAATAAAAGAAAAAAAAAAAGAAAAAAAAGAAAAAAAAATGAAATGGCGTGATTCAAACTGAATATACACTTGAGGATCCAGTCACACTGGTCCAGGAGAGCTTCCTCCTTTATTAGGTAGCCAGCCCTAGCTACAGAAATGTTTTGGAGTTTGACTTGCTCTCTGATGCTGAATTTCTCCATTTCACCACCATTCATAGTTATTCTTCCTGAGTAAGCAAGCAAAGCACATCCAGTTCTTCTATTTACATTTCGGCAACACCTACGTTTTTGCAATTTTGTGACTGTGTTTGGAGGAAGCAGTCACATACATGAAATGTAAATAGACAAGACTTCAGTTGCATTGCCATCATTCAATTTCCTACACGCTTTCCCTACACACAAATACAGCAGCTACATTTGTATGCAAAAGTCACCATAGACCACGAGAAATCCCCAGTGTACTTTAATGTAACCTCACCAAGGATAGGAAGCTCAGCACAGCAGGGGGATGGCACAATCTCCAGTGCACTCTGCAGTGCTGATGCACTAAGGCCCTGCCAGAAAGGAGTTTTGCTCCCTTCCTGTTTGTTTTCTATGGAAAAAGAAAAAGGAAAAGTGAAAAGAAGGAAGTTCAGCTAAGGAATAAACCCACAAAGCAGGTACTGTTATGCTCTCAAGAAGATAGCACTTCAGTTCAGCCTTGCTCTTGAGACCTCTATTTTGATCTTCACAGTTCACTAAAGTCAAAGTCCCAGTTCTGTTCTGAAAACATCACCTCAGTTCTTTCTTTTTTTTGTAGTTTTATGCAATTAAAATACAGGTCATTGACTGAAAGGGAGCTTTAAAAACGAACAGAGAAAAGGCAAAAACCACAGAAGATGTATACCTTCAAAGGGAGAACCTTATTGCTTTAAAGACATAATTTTAAAATCTGTATTAGATAAGGAAAAAACTATTACTCAAGACACTCTCTTATAAATGTAGCTGTTACGAAAAAAAATTAATACCAATTTTAGAAAATTTCAAAAATAAATCTGAAAAAAATACATTCCATATATCCTGATGACATTTCTTCAACCTCAGGTTTTTATCTGTTTTGTCTTGGTAAGCCAGGTAGAGACACAGTTTAGCTTACAAAGGGCAGCAGCCCTTTTATTTTATTTAACCTGAAGTGAAACCTGATGGAAAATGTTTCAGACATAATAAGGCCATAAGCTTCCTCACATCTTCTTCAAAATTTGTTATTAATCTCAGCAATGCTTAAGCAATCACTTAAAAAAACAAATAAAACATACAGGACAGAAATCGAGCCTTATCAACACTGCAGAAGTGGACCTCAATCACTCTGAGATACGATACCTTCAAAATGAAACCCCCCTGTAATCCAAACTAGTGATGCTGAGAATTTTCTTCAAGTGGTTTCTTACTGAAGACTAAAATGAAAGACTGTTCTGGAGGCACGAAGGGTTAAAAAGATTGAAAGAGTTTAGATTGCTGAGGGAAAAAAACCCACAATCTTAAGATCCATCCTAAACAATCACAGAATTCAGGAAAAACACAACAGTGAATTAGGCTCCAACATTATAGCATCTATACTGTCAAATACCATCACTATATGTATCATTCCTGCCAGGAAAAACAAAGACAGATGGTTGTAGAAAAAGACACTCTTCAGAACAACCTTAACCTTCACGTTCTGACGAATCAAAATATTTACAATATTTATCCCTCTACAGAGCTCATTCCCTACAATTAAAGCTCTTCTAAACTGCCGCAGCATATTGCTACGGAAATTTTGGCAGAACAAATCCTTAATTTACATAACTGTTCAGAGTAGTCACCTAACTTAGAGGAAGAAAAATCATGCATTCTCAAGTATTATAGACGTTCTGAAACTTCTCTATTTTACTCATAATTGTTTACATCTTTCATTGCTTTCTCATCACAGGGAAATATCCAACTGGTGATACCAAGGTCAATAGCTTCCAAATGGCAAGAGTGTGGCTGGAATTTGGACGGCATTCACTACTGGAATGTCACTTTTTGAAACAGCATTTTCTTGCCTCAAGCCGAAGGAGAGATGTATTTCAAAGATCTAGCAATGTGCGTAGGTGCATAAAGACCCCTTGGTACTGCCCCACAAGCTATCTGCCCTGAGTGACTTCACTGCCACTGACAGCAAGGAGCACAAAAGGGTTCCTAATTCAGGTACCTCGTCTGTGCAAAACTCCTGCCCCAGAAAGGACGACAAACTCTGCAGGTCCACAGCAAGCCCAGTAACAGACTTCAGTGCTGAAGCTTAGCTATTCCCAAATTTTTCCATAGTTAAAAGTGCAATTAAAACACATGTCTGATAAAAGCTTGACAAAACATTTTTCTAGAATCTAGAATGCAAACTAGCACCTGCCCAGAAGCTGCTGCAGCTCCTTTCTGGCCTAATTAGACATTTCCCTTTCTAGAAAAGTCAGGCAGATTTGGGGTGGCTGGTCCACATGGGAACACCCAGAACCAGGAGTTTCAAAGCTCTCCTGGTCTCCCAGTTTAAACTGTCAAACTCCAACATAATTGCTTCATTTTCTTCACTGGAAACTACCTTCCAGAGTTACCTCTAGTTCCTGAAATTTCTTCAGGCTTCGCAGGAATTCCCCTGGGAAAAAAGTCTCCTAAGTATGTTTCTTCTCAATTTGAAGGTTCTAACTGTTCAAAGTCCAAAATTCAGTCAGGGGTAAAACCCACACACTAGACAAAACTTTTTTAAAAAACCATTAATTAAAACAATTGCTTACAAGACCTTGTGAAAGGTTTCTACTCTTCGCTTATTTTCACTAATCAGAATTTGATAGTAAAATTTCAAAAATCTCTTGGAAATGAAAGCATCCCATCTACAAGCACACAGTTATGCAATACAGTATGCACACAGAATGCCAGAGCAGCAGACCTCATTTTATCTCCTAAGTGGTCAAAAGGCCAGAACACAAAGAATTGAGGGTTTAGAAATCACTGTCAAGGATCCTGTGTCTTTCACTATTAAGTATAAGCATCAGATAATTCAAGACATTTGAGGGGATATACTACTCCTACCAGTTAGTAGTACCAGGGTGGTTTTGGGGTTTTTTGTGTGAAGAATAAACTGTTAAAAAATTAAAATTTAGGTTTCTAAAAATTCAATAATTTCTTAGGAAAATCTTGTAATTTTTAGCCTTTTGGCACTGTTCCTCTATCTCCAAAGAGGAGAGATACAAAAATTCAAACACAAGATTCCCCTCGACTCCCTGCAATCAGGGTAATCAGGGTAATTGAAGTCCTCAGAGCAGAGAACACACTGGCAAGTATCGTAGGAAAGTCTTAGATGGATGAGAAATATGAAGGATAACTTTCCTTTTTCAATAAAAGAATTAGAGTGAGACAAATATGTGGTTACTGTAGGTAAGTGTAATTACACTGCATGATATTTTTGTTTGGCTAGTTTTTCCCAATAACTCTGTCATCCGTTCTCACACAAGTGATTAAATTAATTTCATTTTTCACTTAATCCAATTCCCATTTATAGTTCAATTTATAATCATCACTTCCCCATGCTAGTGTGTCATTAAATTACTGTCATTCTTGGCCATTAAGTTCATCATATTCCAGTCAGCAGAATCGATCAAAAACACCACAGCAGTGCCATGAATTTCTTATTAAATACATTCCTTTTTGCTGCTTTTGTAGAAGCTGATCATCAGTGTCAGAAGCTACATTACATTTATTTCTGTCTTTTCAGGCAAAAGAAACACATTCTGAATCAAAAATAAAGACAACAAAAAAGTAATTTTTTTAAATGAACACAGCATTTTCTCTATTCAAATCACACTCACTTTACTTAGTATGTGCCCACTGAAGAAATGGCCCATGCAACCATAAACTTCCATCTGCTACTGATCTTCTAACCATACTTCTCCTTACCATAAACTCAAAATGTATTGTTCCCCTTAATAAAAAGAGAGGAAAAAACCAAAACAAAACCACCTCCCTTGATGCTACTCAAATTTCTTTGTACGTTCGAATTGAAATCCTGGGTCAAATTCACTTACATGATTAGCAATACATAGACTTTTTAACAGGAATTGCCATCTCGAACACAGTTGTTCTTGTCCCGTCTTACAGAGAAGACAAGACTGAAGATTGTTTACAACTGCACTAGAAGATGCCTGGGAATCTTATATTTCTCGTCCAAGGCGAGATTCTATACTATTTGTTCAGGGTCAATTTGAAGTTCAATCACTTCCAAGCTTGCTTTCATAAAAAAAATTCATAAATTAAACTTCTGCATAGTCATCTTTACTTTTAAAATATCCCATTGTTTTCTGACAGTAAAAGTGCTTAATCTCATTTTCTGTGTGGTTCGTGCTGAGATACAAAGCATTAAATAAACAACACTTCAATTTCCATATTAAAATTCCCTTCCCTAATAGCACTTTCTCTCGCTTGGAACTGAATGGAAGGTATACCTGCCAATCTAACTGGACCATTTTCAAAGAAACCCCAAGGCAACTTCTTCCCCTCTTGAAATATTAGGAGTACAATCTTCCCCATCTGCCAATTGAATAGCTGCCCAAATGTACATTTTTTCCACGCATGGTTATAGAGGAATTAACAGGGCCTTTTGTTGCTTGTATGTACAGTAAAACACAATATTTTTATAAACACCGTAGGCACCTAAAAATAAAATAAAAAATCCTGTGCTTGAGAGATGTTAATTGGTACAACTGCATTATTTTTAGTGTCCTACTAAATCAAGAGCTTATTATTCTCTAAGAGTTTCTCAGAATACCCATACCTAGTGTAGTACTTTGTACATAATAACTGTGAAGTGCTTTACAGATGCTGTCAAATTATTCAGTCTGAAAAGCAGACAAAAGATTAAAGGAGTTTTTCTGGAATACTTTCAAAGTAAAGAAAAAATTTCTCTGTAATCATCTGTAAACTTGAACAACACAAAGAGATGTGACTGAGTAGCTATATATGGGTGGCTTTTTAAGCATCTGTGGTAACTATAAGTAATAAGTATTACTTATTCAGCACATCACTGGGTTTCTGTAGGATCGACTTAAACAGCAAACACGGTTTTCAGATAAAAACTCTAAAGAATTGAACATGCCTCAGCGGTCTTGCCCCTGCCAACTGCTTCACGCAGGCAGACCCCAGAATCAGCAGGAATTGGCAAGGCTACAGTAATCCTTTACCCTATACGCTACAGTTAACAGGATTGTGGCCTCTGGGTCTGCTCCTGATCTTTTCATGACTGAACAAATGCTGCCACGAACATTTACGCAAATAAGACTAACCCTAACTTGCTTTCGAAACGTTTGTAAGATATTTTCCTAGCCCTATAAAATAGGAAAAATTCATGCCAAGCTTTAAAAACTGTAGTCACACTATTTGCCGTGATCAACGTCTGCAGTTTATTTCCCCGTGGTAAGATTGAAACCGTAATTCCATTTCTTTCACATTTTATTGTGGTGTCTGGTGCCAAGCACGCTGCTTCCCGGTGTTTGGTGTGACAGCTACGGATCAGCTGTCACTCCGACTCCGCCAGAGCCCGCTCAGACAAGCCGGGCTCGCTCCACGGGCGGAATCCACCTCCACCGATGGCCTGGGAGAGCGGCAGCAATGAGCCATCTGCAACCTGCGGCATCGCAGCGACCCGCGCTTCTTCGGGAGAACTGCTCCACATCGACCGAACGGGAAATTTCGTGCCGGGAACTAAATCCTTCCCCACCATCAGCTATAACCACCTGAGCAGCACGTTTTCTATTGCGAGGGCTGCAGATACAATGTTCCAGCAATCAGGGTGCCTAGATCATTTGCAGTTGCGAGCTCTCGCGTATTTAAACGCCGGAGAGGAGCAAAAGCTTGGTTTTGTCACTCAAACGAGTAGCTTCAAGTCCCGGTACCCGAGAGCGCAGCTCGCACCAAGTAACGAGACGCCTTCCAGCGCCCGTGTCGCGGCGGCAGAGCCATGTTTCACGGCGCCGCCGCCAGCCGAGCACCTGGAGCACGTCCCCGCGTAACCCCGCGGGGAGCGGGACTCACGGCGCCCCGGAGCCACCCCGGGCTCCGGCTCATCCTCCCCCCACCGCCGCTCCCCGCCGCCTCCTACGCGGAGCCGAGGGCCGGCGGGAGCGCTGCCCGGTGCCCGGGAGCGCCCCGGCGGCCGGAGCTGCCGCTTGACCCGTCTCCCTGGCAACGGGCCCCCTCGCCCTCGCCCCCCCCTCCCCCATCAGAGCCCCCCTCCCCCGCCGCAGCGGTGCTGAGCGGCCGGGGCGGCGGGGCACGACCGGCGGCCGCCCCCCGCCCCGGTCCCGGTTAGGTAACACGCGCGGCGAGGCGCCGCCTCGGGCCCGGCCGCTCGCTCACCTCGGGCAGGTGCCGGGGCCGCGCACGGCGGTGGCGGCGCCGCCTCTCC
>VWZT01011116.1:1304017-1321326 GCA_013397055.1 Pachycephala philippinensis
CAGGAGGGCTGGAGGGAGAAGGCCTGGTTGGGTGAGCCCTTTGAGTAGCGCTAAGTTTGTAGGCAGAGCACCTGCGAGGCGGGATGATCACGGCGACGGCGGGGTCAGGAGAGCTGTCAGGGGGCCTTTGGGAAGGAGGATTTTAGGGCAAGAGATATGGCTGGAAAGGATGAGGTCTCTGCAGGGTCAGGACCAGAGCACTACATCCTAGGATATTAAGGCATCAGTGCTTTATCATCCTGTGATGGGGTTTAATGTGACTTTTTAAAAACCTTATTTGCAAAAGTGAAGAGGAACATCTGTCTGAGATACAAGTGCTGCACCATTGCGTATTTTTCCAAATGCCATCTTTGCAGGGACACAGGACCCAGCCCTGCAGTGAGGCTCAGTAACAGTGCTTTTCTTTCAGCTTTGCCTCATGAAACTCAGAGGTGGTGGGAACTTTTCTTCCTGCACCCTCTAACTGATCCCATGGTTGTGAAGAACATTCAGGAGAATTTAAAAAAATTAATGATTACTGGTCCAGTCATAAGCAGCAAGACTGGAACATGCTTTAATATGTAGGAGAAAATACTATTTTGAGAATTGCACAGAGCAGCTCTACTTTTGAGCAGAGTTTTCATCTTGCTACTGGACTTTCTTAGTAGTTTAGTTCCTGTTTTCTGATCTGTGAAGTTAATACAAAACCAGTAGATCCCAAAAATCTCAGCCTCCATCTTCAACATACCTCCATATTAAATTTTACATATGCGCCACATCAGAGGAGTTCAAGTATTTTTCAGATGACAATTCCTTAAGACACTTTTCAGCACGTGGGCCTTCATTTAAGCCTACTGACAGATGAGTTGTTTCAAGGTGTTTGTGAAAGGTGTCTAGAAATGCCCCAGTTCCTCATCTGCAGAGCAGACAATAACAACTGGAAAGTTAGCTCAGAAAGTGCACCAGATGCAGTATATGGAGTGTTTTGGGTAGTAATGCAAAGCTTCCCAAAGTCAAGGATCTAGCAGCTTGGTGCTTATGCAGTGCAATACCAGGCAGAGGCCCATTTTTGTTCCAAAACGGAGGCATAAAGACAAGGCCAGTCCTTCATTAGAACCAGTTAATTCATGTGCAACACAAAATTGTTATGGCTACAGTACCTTTCCTTGATCACGTCCAAATGGGTTTTGAATGTCTCCAGAGAGGGATACTGCATGACCTCCCTAGGCAGCCTGTTACAGGGCTTTGCCACCTTCAACGTAAAGTTCTTCTTCATGTTGAAGTGGAACTTCTTGTGTTTTGGTTTATGGTCACTGCTCCTCGTCCTGTTGCTGGACATCACTGAAAGGAGTCTGGCAATACCTCATATCAAATATTAGAAAAAGTCACAGAGATTAACAGTGATTTTTATTGTTCTTTTTGTAAAATTATCTCTTCTGGAAATACATAATGAAGGGCGTTTTTATCTTCTGAATCCAATTCCCAGCACTAGAGAAAGACTGCGGATGTTCGATGATCCCATACACAAGACAGGTATAAACGTGAAAGGCTCGGAAGAAATACTTGAACACAACAAAAATGAAGCCTACCAAATCTTGGAAAAAGGTGCAGCAAAAAGAACTATTGCAGCTATTTACATGAATTCATATTCTAGTTGATCCTACTGTTTTTCCTTTACCATTCATACGAAAGTAACTCAAGCAGACGGACAAGAGCTTGTTAGAACTGCGAATATAAACTTGCATGACGTAAAAACGCTTCAGTTTGGGGCAATTGATAAAAGAGTTTATGAAGGTGGAAATACCAAGTAATCTATTCTGATCCATGAAAGAGTTATTGCTGCTCTTGTGGAAGAAGACACAGGGCATCCTAAGAGGATCATTCAAGACTCTCGGAGAACAACAGAGCACATCAGTAATAGCCACCGTTTCTCCCACATCTATAAATCCCGAGGGAAAACAGAGTACAGTGGAGTATGCTCCCAGAGCAAAGAATGTGATGAAACCTTAAGTTAACCAGCAGCTGCCAAAAGGAGCTGTTATTAAGGAAGATACTGAAGACATTAAGCACCCAAAAGGAGACCTCACTGCTGCACAAGAGTAAAATGGAATCTATATTTTCGTTGAAAATTCATGTAGCCCTTAAAGGAAAGCTGACAGTTTGGGAAGAACAAGTTGCAGAGTATATTGAGATAATGAGCACCATGGAAAAACAACGCAATTGAAAACAATCACTAAACCATTAACAATTAATAAAAGCAATGAAACAATGAAAACGGATCTGCAATTCAAGGAGAAATAACTGAAACAAAGCACAGACACATCTGCAAGAAACCAAGATTATTCTGAGAAAGAATATATGGTTTCAGTTCTGAATACACAAAAACTTCATGGCACAGCTAGCCATTTGGTCAGTACTGTTAATATAAATGACGTGTCTATGCAAAACTGTATCATAAGAAAGCTGTTGATCAACACAATGCTATCATCCAAATAGATTTGCAGGAGAAATTAATGTTCTGGTCAATAAAGTAGAAGATTCAGTTAGTGAAAACTGTCTGAAGCGGCAACAGATGTTCACAGCTTATGCATATTTTATAGGTGTCCTCCTATCTATCAGTTGTTTAGCAGATAATGTATTTGCATTAGTTGTATCAGGGTCTTTTACCTCTGTTAAAAAATTGCTGACCACTGAACTTTCTCAAGTGTCTGAAAATGTGTTACAAAATACGACTGTGCCATTTGCTAGTAAAGCTGAGCCATTCAGGTTGACTGAGAAGCAAATATCTGGATCACGAGGAGCATTACATATCTTGACAGCGATGGTAGAAATTGTCCTGGAACTAAACTGTTTGTTTCAGGATAACATAAGGAAATTTTCTGGTTGATGAGATGGAGGGCCATAAAAAACAATTAGCATCTTCTTAGGAGATTTCCATCTCACTCTGAAAAAAATTACAGAAACAGCCAGTGTTTTTTCTCAGCTGCAAAGTACTGTGGGAATTTAAGCGAAGTGGAAATGGAAAAGTGTGTATATACAAAGAATGCAAATGAATTAGTGTCCTCACTGTAAAAGCAGCTGGACCTGTTGGCACAGGAGATGCAGAAGAACTTAGCTTGTATACTGTCAAAAAATGCAAGTTTGAAGACTACCATCACTGCTGGGCAAGAAAATGTTTATCTGGAAACTATTGACCTAGCCAGCAGTAAAACTTCTGCTTCAAAACAAATTTATTTCATCTCTGGATAATTTCTTTCAAAATCTCAAGGACATAAATGGTGGGTTATGGCCATATGTTTAATGGACATAAAAGAAGATGTTGGTGGAATCCATAGTCTGTTCTTAGCAATCTAAAAAATGCACCTCAGTATACTGGTAAATGGAGGGAATTTAAAACTGCTCAGATAGTTAGCTTTATGGATCAGTAAGAGTCCTTCAGCAACAAGAAACAGCAGCTTCAGTGTTTGCAGTAGGGAACAGAAGGTTTATGATTGAGATCTGTATTTTTTACTGGATATTTTGTTCTGCATTAAGGTTGCAGTAGATGCGGTTTGGAACTACTGCACTGTAAGAATATATCCTACAATACATTTTACTATATGCAGATGAAGAATACAACTAGTTGTGTTCAAAGATCCTTGACATACTGCTGGAACTAAAACAAACTAATTGCCAATTTTAAAAGCACTGGAATTCACCCATGAGAGCTACAAACCAATGGCCTATATTGACCTTAAAAAAGGAAAGAGTATGTCATGGTGCTGCCAGCCAAGTCCAGGGTCTCCACATCCCTCCTCTCATTTAGAGGCCTACCTGAATGACTCCTAAAAAAAAGGATCTTCTTATTGATTTCCAGTTTGTGCTCACTAAAAGCCAGTCAATAACTAAGAATTTATCCAAAGCATGGAATTGTCCTATGGCTATTGAAAGCTGGGAGCTAGACAGCAAGCAATTCTATGTAATGGGGAGATGCAATGGATTTATGCATTATATACAACTTCTGTCAAGAACAACTGTGAATTATGACTTGCAGCATTTACCGTTAAAGAGACAGAAAAATTATCCTTAAATAAAGGCTTGTCAAGCTCTTTTACGCTCTCTCTCTCTATAAAAGCTCGTATTGCCACAAATATACTCCCTTATATATTTTTTAGAAGACTGACTTCAGAGATTGGCATCAGTGTAATTTCTTTATCACTGCAACATATGGCAGTCTTCCCTGCTGCCAAAACATGGCCATGTTTCAGCCTCAGGGTACAGCTGGCTTGAACTTAAAACTGAGACTGCTTTCAAACATAAATACAGAATTTTGTGTTACCCCTTCAGACACTATGAAGAAAAGTAAATTAGAATTTCTGTTGCTGGAACCTCTATGAATACTACAGTGCCTCACAGTTCCAGCCGCACCAGGAAGTATTTTTTCCTCGTAGTTTTTGGATAACATCTAAAATGATTAACAGTCACTGTGTCACTCAACTATCCATACTGAAACCTTCTGCAGTTCAGATTCCCGTATGGGTTTGCAAGATTCTCTTCCTATGCTGATTTATGATGAGTTCCCCATACAGGCACAAGGTACAGCAATCTCTGATCATGTGCAATCAATGTTTGTGTAAACGTTCTGTTCAGAGGTTTTTTACTACTCATCTGTACTTAATCCATAATTTCCTCTTACAGTGCTCTTCCTGATTTGCAAAGCTGAATGTAAACCTGCTGTACTGGTGGTGCATATTATCTCAACATTCTGAAAATTAACCAGATAAACATAGGCAATTCCTAGTTACATCTGAAAGTATACCCAGCACCCCTATTTTCATTAAAAACATGAAAACATCAAACACTACATTATGTTCTGAGCAGTTCTCTCAGCTGAGCATTTTCCAGGTAACATGTTGGTACCACAAACATCTAAAAGAAACAAACAGAATAAAAGTCCAACATTGAAAAAGGAGGAAAATGTAATATCTGCAATCCCATCCTCTATCCTCATTGCAACTGGAGCTAGAAGAAAACCCCTAAGTGCCTTGGGTTTTCTGCTGGTTGGTGGAGCTCACAAACACAAACTACATGAGAGCACCTGCATAAAAGAAGCCCAGTGGGCAAAAGAAAATTAAAACAGGTAAGGGAGTAACTATTCCCTTCTCAGTAGAAGCTATATAAATAGTAGTGTTAGCTGTAACATTGAAGTTGTCTAGGTTACTGCTTTGACCTGGTTCTTTCATTTGGAACAGACTTAGTCACATGAGGTGACATCCCTTACCGGAGGAAAGAAACTTCCTGACGAGTAGCAGGGTGTGTAAGGTCCTGCTTGAACCTTGCAATGCTTCCTCTGCTATGTATGTTTTTTTGAATACAGCTCTGGATGCAGCCCTTAACATTTACAGAAAGGGAAAAAAGTGGAGGTTAGACAAGAAACTAAAAAAACAGTTTCTAAGCAGCCCATATAGTACTTTTGGTAGGTAAATTGCTGGCCACTGAATGTTAACAATTTTATTATTCCTCCATCTCCCTTTCCTAGATCCCCCTACACCC
The DNA here is from genome assembly GCA_013397055.1 of Pachycephala philippinensis. Taxonomy (NCBI): domain Eukaryota; kingdom Metazoa; phylum Chordata; class Aves; order Passeriformes; genus Pachycephala; species Pachycephala philippinensis. The sequence continues at coordinate 1,309,529 of VWZT01011116.1, forward strand.
AAAGAACAGTTGAGCATAGCTCAGCCTGAGGCTGCTTTAAACAAAATCATTCTCAACTTCTAAACTGCTGAAATGAAAATAGTCTGGCACATTAGATGTGATACTCCACAGCTTTTATTTCTGTGAAGTAGGAGGTGTATTTCTAACATCAAGGAAACATATTTTACTGCCAGTACTCTGAAAATGTAGCTGCTTCATTCAGCATGTGGCTGCTGCAAGAGCATCAGGCTGGAGGCTCTGATGTATGAAAACCTGTATGATCAGATGAAAGGGATCATGACATGGCTAGTAAAGGAAGAGTACAGATAGAACCTGGGGTCAGGAAGAGGGAGAAAGACCATGCACTCCTGCAGTGCTTTTTACACTGTGATAGATGAGCTTGTGCTTTATGGAGCCTGTTGCAAGCCTTAGTACTGTCACTATGCTAACAGAAGTGTAGGCCTTTGTGTAGAGCACTCTGCATGTCTTTGTTTTCAAAACCAGTGAGTTTTTTCTTCCTTTTTTAATGCTGGACTTTTATTCTGTTTGTATAATAGTGTCTTTAGATTACTCTTCCTTCAGCTTTTTCTTATATTCAGGTCCTTTCTGCAATGGAAAGTAGCATGGGGATACTGAGGATCTGAAAGAATGACTGAATGTTTGCTTCACTTTTAATTCTGGGGCAATTAGACAACCAGTCGTCCCCCTCATAAGATGGAGGATGCAGGTGTTAGAAACCTGCAGGGAGAGGGAGAGCTCATAAAAGAAATTTACTGAGCTTAGTCTGTCTGCAGAACCAAAGGATTTTCTATCATCCCTTCCACAACTACAGCTGGTAGAGCTGACCTCACTGTACTAACCATGCACAGCAGCAACTCCTTCCTCACGCAGTTAAAAAAAGTTAACTGTTAAATCATAAAGCTCTCCCAGTTTCTAACCTCTGAAGATGAAAAGAGTAAGAAGAGCCAGTGGGTACACATTAGAAACACAGCATGGGACAGTGAGCATGTGTAGTCTTCCTCTACCTGGGACTATTCATTTTCCAGGCACCATCTTGAGAATACTTGATTCCATATCTGATCAAGGACTTCCAGTATTTCCCCATGCAAAAGCACCTGCAGAAATCAGTTACCATAGGCTGCTACACCCAGCACTCACAGTTTGAGCCTTACTACCTTTTAGGTTGTTTCAGCAAACGCTACCAGCCTTTCATCCTTCTCAGAGTTCTCTAAGAGTTCTCTGTGGTTTTTAGGGCATTATTGAAGGTTCTCTATGGTTTCATGTTGTCAGAGCATGAATTCATAGACAGTGGCAGGAAGAACTAGGTAGATATCCAAAATAATGATGTTCTGTAGATACCAGCGATACAAGGTCACACCTTACTCCAGCTCCTCAGTACCTGAACTAAGACCCCTGCACCTTTGTCAGGATTTGTTCACTGGAAACAGAAGATATTCTAGTCAACACATTCACAGAATAGATGAATATGAGTCCACTCACAGTGGTACTTGGGCAATATGGAAGCCTTAGTTTCTGAATGCCTGTTACTCTCATGTGCATGAATGTGCTGTTAAATCAGTGGAGGAAGAACTTTCTTAGTCATACTGGTGGCAGAATAGTAACTATACTTATGCAGACCAAAGATTCACCTAACAGAGTGTAACTGAACCCTCAAAGGCTGAAATTCCAATGCTTAACTCCTTAGTTAAGGAACATTAGAAATCTGGAATAGACAGTTTCCTAAAAGAAATCTGTTTGTTCTAATAGGATGGAATCTTTAATCAATCACGTAACTGGTAATGGAAGGTGCAACTTCCACACGTATGCAAATTTGCTTATTTTGAATGTCACGGAAATACCAGCAAAGATAAGGAGCATGCTTGGTTTAATTTGTATCTTTTTGACCATGTTTTCCAGAATGTATGTTTTGTCGTTTTCCATTCTTGATATTAACCAGTCATGGAAGTCTCTGAATACTGCAAAAGCCTCTCTAACATATCTCTGCATAGTTGCCCAACAAATGAGAGATTCAGACACAGTTCTCTTAAGGGTCTATGTTTGCTTTCTCAACATTTTCTTGTACTGGTTAGGCTGCATGCATGGTGGTCTGCAATATCATCATTTGGATCATGATGAAAGACAAGAAACAGTGCTCCATACACCAAATACTAGACAGGCTGCTTACTCCATGTGGGCTAAGACATGCTCTACCTTAATAAGAGATCAGATTTAGGTATAATAATTGTTAACCCATCTAGTATATGTGGAAATAGTTCTGTATGTATGTATGTACTTGGAGGTGAATTTCTATAACTCAATCATTTTTAACAGGCATACTAGTCCAGAACACAATGTATCTCTTTCCATCACTATAAAAAATCTGAGATGCTAGGGGGAAAAAAAAAAAAACAAAACCAAAAAACCAAAACCATAACAAAACAAAAAACCAAAACAAGCAACACAACAACAAAACCAAACATTTGACAAAAGAGCAAGACAAAGAGCAAGAGGAAAATCCTTAGCACATCAGTTAGATGTCCTCTTTTTGTCATTGACAAATTAGGAAAGATAAAACCCCTACTTCAGATACCAAAGTCCTGAAACCCCTCAGCCACTTTCTGGATTATGATTGTACTTGAGGAAGACATACGTGCTATGCTTCTTATTCACCCTCTTAAACAAGGGGTATCTGAAAAAAAAATAGAATGAAAGAAAAGAAAGTGAGTGGTTTTCTGCACAGGCAGTAGGTTGAGCTGGCTTACCATAGAGGCAGAGGAGCCCTTCTTACCAAGGGCGCTGAGGGGTGGCTGCTGGCAGAAGAAGGATTCTCCTTTAGAGACAATGCACTGTTAGACTGCTGCCTTAAATTGCTTCTGGTAAGCACACAAAAAAGATACTTGAAATTAATTTCAGGATGATGGATGCCACTCTGGGAACCAGGCACTTGTCTCCTTATATAGACAGAAAAGTCATAATGGTGCAGGAGACACTAAAAGGCAGATTGCAACTTACTTTCACAAGAGGTACCTTTGATTTATGAAAAAGTCTAAATCCTGTTTAAGGTTACTAGGAATGATAGACTACTTCCATTCCCGCTACAGTCAAATACCCTTTTTGTAAAAATTTATTTTATCCAAAACAACTGAAGTCACTGCTCAAATCATTCACCAGAGTGAGAGGCCTAGAGTGGAAGTTGAATAATCTGGTCTGAAATCAGGAGGGTTGAAAGTTGTCTGGGAGTCACTCTGTACATTCGAGATGAAAATACAAAAAGCAGCTTGGAGGGAGACAGGTTATGGAAGTAACTAAATGAAACATTAGGGTTGTGACAGCAAGGGCTATAGATGACAACAGCCTCTCCTGTCCACAAAAGCAACAATAGCATACAATTGTGTGTCTGTGTACCTGTGTGCATGAATGTTGCCTGGTGGGGGCCTGACACTGAGCATGGAAACTATCTCCTTTTTCCTGCTGTGTCCAGACAAAAAAGGAGTTTATGTATACAGGTTGAAAGGAACAGAACCCAGATGAGCAAGATGCCCTCAGAAGAGTTGTTGAAGCCATCTTCTGTTTTGCCCAGTGGGAATAACCTGCAAAATCAGAAACACCAGATAAAATTTTAGCATTAAAGCAAATATTGTTTCCATTTAACTCCCAGTCTACAGGGGAAATAAAGAAAACATATGTATGGTTGCCTCTGGCAAACACACATAATGCATTAATAAAACGCTAAGTTGTAAAAAGTATCAAAATTTAAACCTTTCAGATTTTCCCTATTATTAGGAAACAGGAACACACTTTCATAGTTTTTCATAATTTGTCATAATAGCTTTTAATTATACATTTGCTGACTATACTTTAGCCTTTTACTCTCTATTTCCAATTTATACGCTGCACTAAAAAAAAAAAAACCCACACCTTATTTTGTGCCTCAGAAAGACAAAACATCTGAAAAAAAATTTAATTTAACAAAAAGTGTAACTGCTATTTTAAAAATTGCAGTGTTACTTTCCACTCCATTTTCTAACCTATATTAGGATGTTATGGAAGAGACTGAAATACACGTGAACCAACAGAAAGAACAAAAGGCAATGGTCGACATCATCCATTCATTAAAAAGAGAAAAATGTATCTTCTTTGTCACTGGGAGCTGAAACAGCTAGCGGAGATCACTGGTCTGTGCATTTCAGCACTGGAAGATAGAGACGACAGGTTGTGAAATCGATGTTGTTTTGTCTCCCATGTGAAGAGTCTGTAGTTCTGCTTCTCGACCCCATGCCCAAAACCAGAATATCGTACATCCACAGGGGTGTCAGAAAAAAATGAAAACATGTCATTGTTGTAGCAATTAACCACTACAAGATGACCCACATTTTCCAAACAGATTAAAGTATTAAACAAGAACAAGTAACTTAGCATGTTCCCTCTGATGTCTGAACAAAAAGTGAAAGACTGCAGAAGCGGCTTGCAGAATTCTAAAAATCTCAATTGTTCTTGGGGTGAGAGGTGAATTTCCTCATGCTGCAAAGAGAGATGCCCTGCAGGGATCATTTCTACAGGCTGACAAGAGACTTTACACCAGGATGAAACTGGCCCATCCATTGATGAGAGTCTGGCAGCATTTCTGACAAGAGAAGCTTTGCTGCCATAATTCAGACAGGCCATCAACAGACATTTCCTCCGGAGTAACTCAGTGTACTGAATTATTTAAAGTCTGTCATCCACAGGCTGAGACCTGCTACTTGTAGGTACAGCAGGGAACCTCATCTCCTGGCAGCTCTTAGATGCTGAGACCTAGTCCCACAGAAAGGTGCTCAGAGGGATTTTTTTTTAACTAACTTCTTCCAATTTTGTGCATGTGAAATTTATCATTTGTTATCACTCATCATTATACCCTGTGGAGAATTCCTTAATTCGTATTAGAAAAACATGAGTCATCCTGACAAACTGTTTATCAACTAAAGAAAACTTGACCATTTTCTAGCCCAAAGAAGTACAGTAGTACCTATAGAGTTCCTGAACTAATGCTTAAGAACAGTGGTTTTGTATTTTATTATGTATATAGGAAAGTGTGATAGCTTCATCAGGATCCCAAAGACATCTTACATAAAGAAAGAGCCCTGCCTTCAAGGAGTCTCAGTAAGTCTGCATTAAAATACTGGAGCTTTGAAGCTTAATCATGTCCTTATTATACAACCTAAAAATGAACTTTTAGTACATAGACGTAGTACTTTAAATATTTGGGGACCTCTTTAATGGTCTATTTTAGTAGCCCCCAGAGCAAACTGACACTTGCATATTTAACCAGTGTATCTCGCTATATAATTAGTAAATGTAACTGTTCAAAATACATCTGTGTCCCACATGCTGCCCCTAGATTTTTGATGCTGTGGGAAGAAGAGGCACACAAAAGGGCTCCCTAACTTCAGTAATTATTTCCACTTGAACTCTAATACTGGTAGTCACATGTTGGTATCATTGAACCCTTTTCTTCTTTCTTTAATGTATTCTCTAACAGCACAATTTGGATATGTAATCACTCAGGTAAATGGTGATACATACAAATGAAAATGCTCAGAAGACCTGTAGGAAGAATGCAATTAATTTTCTGTATTACTGTACATAAAGTATAATCTTAGGGAATAGTGCAAAATTAATGAAAACAAGGCAGCATTATTTGTCTTAACTGTATCCTCCTCCTCTGACATACATTCATGGGTATTACTGCATTAGGTATAGACCAAATCCTTTGTAGTGAACATTATTCCTGTTACGACACTGTGCCACAATAATCCATACTGGTATATTCCTAAATCAAATAAAACATAATATTTTATGGTAAATTAAGCAAGTAGATAATAAATCTGTTTTGCCCTGATCATCAATATGAATGCATGTTATGTAAAACTGTGTCTCTAATAAGGGCTTCCACAGGGTATTTCACTGTAAGACATAAAACAAACAAAACCCACGTAGTAGACAGAACACAGTTATGAAAAATTTTCCCTCGTGAATTTCTTTCCTGACCCTCACTGAATTACGCTCCAAATTCTAAGAATTTTTGATTAATTTCAAATGCAGATTTTTGTCTAGAGTTTTGGATTCTTTCCCACTATTTTCGTTCCTATTTATCCTATTCTAGATAAATGTTATTGAAGTCAATGGGACTTTTATCTGTTTTATATGTTTCAAGGTCAGTTACTAAACAGTTGCTACTTAGAGTTTAGAATAAAGTTATTTCAGCCAGAAACTTAAGAAAAAATTGTTTGAATTGGCAAGACTTTAATATTTTAACTCTACTGGTGACTGCATATCTTAGAATATTCACTTGTTTCTTGGACTAAATGCTAAATGAATTTGATATATTTCTCTAATCACGCTCTGTAGTTTATCTTTTGGTAATGCAATATTGCACATTCATCTTTACTTCAAGGCTTTTAACTGAAGGCTGTAGGTTGTAACCCTATGGTCACATTTTCTTTGCTCTGCTGTCTGGTAGCTTCCCCTAATAGAATCCTCTCCCAGCATTGGTGTAGATGCATTGTTTTTTTGGAAATTAGAGGACTTGAAATGAATCAGCCAGGAAAGTTGTGTAATCTCACTATGGTATTCCTTGAATATCTGCAAAGAATCCTTTGTATGTGCCAGGCAGATTTTCAGCTACTGCATCTAAAAGAATACAGGTATAGGGCATGGACTCAAATGCTACTTACCCAGCATAACACTGATTAAGCCACTGAGCTATTAAACCGCACCGTAACTTCTCCAGCTTCTTAAGATCTATATATAAGCCTTCTTTAAGACTGAGATATATATAAAATGGTTTTAGAAGTGTTCACCGAGGTCATTTCGGCTTTCCTATTCTGCACAAAATTTGGCTCCCCATAGGTAAATAAAACAGACTTCAGTTTTTCATGTAATTCACACCTGCAAATACACAGTTTGTAAATTGCAGAAGTATGCAAATAAAGTGTAAAAGGAATAAATAAAAGCATGGAAAATCAATCCCTTGATACATCAAGTCACAGATAACAGAACTAAATTACAAATTTATGTATACAAAAAGCATCACACCTGTATAAATATTTATGCATCATCATAAATTAAAACCATATAGAGACAATAGAAATATCCTTTGGGGATGGAAAAATATTACATTATTGTAGAAGAGCATCTTGCCAGCACACATAGGTTATACATTTGTTATGTTTTATGTGTTATATTTCATGAAAGAAACTCCAGCAGATAGCTAATATTCTGAATCCATTCACCAGCTATCTTCTGGACTATCAGACAGCTATTGCAGTGGCAGTGCGGTAAAATCATGGCTACTGTTACTGCCTCAAGTCAGTACAAAGGATGTTGCTTTTCTTGGGTGATGTTGGAGCACCAGCAAAGCCAGCCCAAGATGAGCTTCTCCATTCCACCCAGTCTCTTCCCACGGCTGGTTCACCTCCTCCTCATTGGAGCTGGTACAGTTGTTTCTGTCACTGCTGGAGGGAAACAATCTGGGAACAAAGTGCAAACTCTCACAAGCAAACCAACCAACCAACCTGGCAGCAATACCACTTCAAGGTGTTTGCACTCCTCCTGTCATATGCCTTTTGGTTTTCCTCTTGTGTTTCCAGTAGCTTGCTGTGGGACCAGTGAAACCATCAGTGATTGATACAGCTTAGAAAAGTTAAGGGAGCTCTTCTCTATCTTAAATCAGACCATCTATGCAATGTTGTTTGCTCTGGAGTTGTTCCTACATCCTCACTCTGGCAAGAGGGATGAACTGAATCCAGGGTTACAAGAAATTATAAGGCTCTCAGTTGTCTGAACTAGTATTGCCATTGAGAAGAGCGCATGGGGTACTGAACACTGTGAGTAAAAATGAAATAAAAAGCCATGTGTAACAGATGAAATTAATTAATTCCAGTACCAGGCTGCCTCATTCTCAAATATGCTGGCTCCTACTGTGCATTTGCAAGTTAAAGTAACCTGCTTATTGAGATACAACAGTCAGACAGGAAAAATATTGAAGATGATGTCAGATATATCAAGCCACAATCAGGAGAATTTAAATGCAATGTCTTTGAAATTAGTATTATCTGACAAGAAGCTAGTGATCTGTGGCCTGGTGTAACACTGAGCTTGCTGCACTTGCCATAAACTTCATCCACATAAGAGCTTGACAAAAACTCCTTTAAATAAAGCACTGCAGCCACCTAGCCTTGAAAATATGCAAGTGTTCAGGAACACTCTCATCACAGACTGGAATTAAGCAAAATCCTTCAATGTAGATCCTTCTGTAGATACTTCAGAAGCCAGTAAAACATGGATCAGTTGAAACCAGCAGAAGAGAAATAAACCGGATTAAGTGACAGAATAACCAAAAATCACTGAAAGGCAAAAGTGATCCATCAGTAAGTCCATCTCTCTTGAGTTCATCTTTACAAAGTTGCAGGACAGTCATTTTTACTTGGCTCATAATCAATTCTTGCTAATGCTATGTTCTCTGGTTCTGCCTAACACTGATGAGATAAGGAACAAAAGGATCAATGCTCTCATTGTGTTTACTGGTAAACCAGTAATCAGGAGAGAGGGCTCAATTCCCCGAATCCTAATGATATATGAATTTGCTCCAGTATCTATTTAAATTGACATCAATTATGAACAAACAACAACAAAAAGATGAGAAGAGGAAAACAGTGTCAGTGGTAGAACATGTGGACAGAATCAAATATAAACCTGTACTGCTGCTGTGTAAGAGCATTCCTAATTTTCCTCTGTGGTCGACTGCTGTGCCATTCCCAGACCACAAATCACAAAGCAAACCTCACCTGCCTCCTCTCCAATTCTCCAGTTGGGCACCTATTACCAAAAAAAGACTCTTATTTCACTGAGATTACCTGCCCATTTGGACTTATACTCTTGATTCCTGATCTTCTGAGCAGTTAAGACAGCAAAGAAACCTTAGTAGTACCACACAGTAACATAAGTTAACAAGACACTCCTATTCTCCCTTCTCTAAAGGGAATTTTCAATAGGTCAATCAGACTTCTGATGCTAGTTAACTACCAAAATTCATTTCTCATTTTCCACTCTGCTACAGAACTAGCTGAGAAAGAAAAAAATACACACAACATCTAATCAAAACTGGGATGAAAAACCAAAAAAATTCAAAGAACAGTCACAAATGTACTTTTTATTTTCTAGGTGCACAGTAGCTTTAGAAATTTCTCTCTTAAGAGGTGTGAAAGGATTAAAAGGAGATCTAGTGTGGCGGCCTATGGCACACGTATATCATGTGAGTTACAGTATTTTTCTCTGATGTGTTTCGTGCTGTCCAGTGTTGAGAACAGGCTGCTGGTGTAAATGAACTTCGCTGGATAGTCTGTGTTCTTCTCATGGGCTGTTTTATGTAATTTTTAAATTACCTGGAAAAATTCAGACTCCTAGTTCAAGAAAAATGCATCCCATTTGAAACTCTAAGTTGAATTTTTTACATTCATTTTTTAATCATCCCACTTGCAGATGCTTTATATGGAAAAAAAAAAAATCCAGCCTCTTGATTATTGATAATTAATAGCATCACGGCCACATTGGTAAAATACCAAATTATTTAAAAAAAATAATACTTTTCAATCTCAATTCTTCTGCTTGCTACAGTCTTAGAAAGATTCTTCAGAATAAAAATCTTGTATTTTTGATGTGTCTTTATAAATGAAAAGAACAGCTTTGTGCCATCCTCAGTGGTAGGAAGTGACAGGCAGAGCATGACATCACTCTATTTTTAACTGACTGCCTTCTGGTGAATTTATTTTGCTGTCAGTAAATATTACAGCAGTGTTAACCACATTCAGGCATTACGAAGACAGAAGCCCTGTGCTGAGTTTGATCCCAGAAGCTGGGAGTTCTCAGCTTTTGAAGGGGAAACTTTGTTTCCAAATTTGGCACAATGGCTGATCCACAGACAGATCAATAAGGATATGTCTCAGAGAAATGCTAAAGTACCTATAAAAGGTCTACAACCACTAAAGGCATCCAAGTGGATTTTTCCATTACAGCCACACAGACAGACTCACCACTTACAAAAGTATCAAGTCCTAGACTCAAGAACACAGGTTTAGTGAGTAAGTAACGGACTATAGATATTTAATTAAACTTGTCACCAGTCTGACTTCAGATTTCAACACCTTCCTATTACCACTGTATCACTTGTCGTCTTAATTCATTCGCATGCAATGTCTAAAATAAGACAGGGTCAGTAAGCTTATTACCAGAGAACAAAAACATGTTTCTATTCTCCTAGACTGTGAGAGCCTTTAAAATAAACAAGTGGAGAAACTGCACCCTCCTGATTCCCAAAGAGAGCAGAAATCCAGCACAGACCATGCTTATGTTGCCTTGTCTCCATCGCCCTTCTAAATCTATTTGGCTTCTAAGGAAAACACTATCATTCATTAATCCAGCATTAAAGCACACTGTAGCCTTGGTAACTATCACATCCTAATTGTTATTACTAAATAATGCAACCAGTAGAAGACGAAGTTCTGAAACGCCAAGTTTCACGGGCCCACAATAAGAAAAACTAGAAAGATGGAAGGGCAGAAAAAAAGCTGTTTCGCACCTTAAAAAAAAAAAAAAAAAAAAAAAAAAAAAAAGGCAGGAGAAGAAGTCTGGTCTTTTCTCTGCCCTTCATTAACACTCCCACTCCGAGTCACTTCACTCAGGCAACTACTACCATGAACTAACTAGTGGCCCAGAAGGCACTAAGAGTCTGCAAACAGCATATACACAATTTAAAACCGTAAGGGAATTACTTATTGGATAATTCACGCAGCAGCTGGAATTAACGAGTCATTAATCTCTGTAGGTAAGACACCTTATCAGTCGTGGTTGAATAAAGTAGTCGACCATCAGGCTTTATCGCTTTTTGCATCAGGCCAATAGCTCTTGCTCTTCTGCCTTCCTTTCTCTGAGGATTTTGTATCTTTTCACACTTTGCTTCTAGATCTATGAACTACTGATTCCATCTCAACGATATTGATCCTTCTACAATTTTACCTTTCTTATCATGCATGGCTCCAGGCCTTCTCAGTATTTTCTCACGAGTAGTTTTTGCAATTTTTGCAAAATCAGAAGAAGGGTTATTCGGTTGAGTTGAAAAAGAGGGTCTGTACCCTGAAAGCATTTTATAGCCTACAAACTCTCAACAGTACTGGGGAATTGACCCTCGCTGCAGTTTCGAGCCGAGCCTGTCCTCGCCGATAAGTAAGTGGCGACAGTCACGACATGATGTGTCCGGGGCCTCACGGACCAGCCGCCACGGCTGAAAAGGACACTCTGGGCCAGCCCGTGGCTCTGAGAGCATTCCCGACGGGACCCGCCCGATCCGGGGGCTCCGGTCACGCACGCGTTTAGAAAACAGCACGACCAACGCCGCCCCGGGCCGGCGTCCGAGGCAGCGCCGAGGGCAAGGAGAAAGCACCGCCGGGGCGCCATGAAGTGAAAAGCGATAAGTGAAAAGCGCTTTGTCTGTAGTTCTCGTTCGCTTCTTTGTTTGTTTGCCTGCGGCACTTGATTTATTTTCTTCCGGTGCATTCGCCGGCGCGGCGCACCACCCCCGTCCCGGCCCGCCCCGTGCGCAGGCGCGGCTGGCGGCGGCGATGGGCGGGCGGGTGACCCGCGTGTTCCGGAATTTTAACGTGGAGAACCGGGCCCGCCGCGAGATCAGCAAGGAGAAGCCCACGCCCGCGCCGCGGCACCCCACCGCCCGGCTGGATGCCACGGCCGGTGAGTGCCGGCCTCGCCCGCCCGCGGGGGGACCCCGG
>VWZT01011116.1:1321625-1351540 GCA_013397055.1 Pachycephala philippinensis
TGAGGGGGTGGTTGCTGAGACAATTGGTGGAGGCCGTTCTGGGGGTGGCTGGGGGCAGTAGCTGGGGTGGTAGTAGGGAGCGGCTGCTGAGGCAGTGCTGCAAGTGTACCACAAGCATGTGCTTCCTGCTGTGCTGGGACAGGTGACCGGCCCAGGCCCACCATGTGAAGCGGTGTTGTTACGGTCAGGGCTGTGGGAAGAATGACACCTTTCCAAGAAGGCACGTGCATTTGCGGGAGCCATGCCGTGCCCCTGGCAGAACTAACAAAAAGGAAACGATTTTACTTAGATCAATCTTTTCTCCTTTTTTTTTATTTTCTCCCTTCCCTTCTTCTTCTCACTGCCTTTAGGTAGCCCAGACATAAAAGAAGAAGTTCTCAGAAAGGATGATAGGTTCCTCACCTTGCTAAAAGATGTGTATGTGGAGTCCAGAGATCCACCGGTGCCGGTGAGTGTGTCTTCTGTATGAGCCATACCAGCATTAGCTTTGTGGTCTTCAGACTCAGCACAAAGTCTGTGTCAAGAAAAATGCTCTTAGCGCATAAAAGCTACCTTTTTTCAGTAGATAAAAGTGGTGGTTTTATTACTCTTCCATACATCAATAGCACTGACTGTGTCTGACCCAGGATTTAGAACGTGTGACAGATTGTGATTTTACAAGCTTGTAAATGCTGACACAGTCTTCCTTTTTAACATTACATTGATCTTGTATTGTTTTTCACCTAAATTCCCATTTCTGCTTCCTATGAGGCAGAATAGTTCTCCAGCCTTTTGCAAAGATAAAGGAGTTTGCCAGAGATCATTTGTGGAGTTGTTAGAAAACACTGGGACTGCTGGGGGAGCAGGGATGTGGTAGAGGACAAAGATGTTTACATTTTAATGGAGTCTTTAACTACTGATGTTAATGTTATACAGTGCAAAGACTTTTTAAAATCCAGCTCATTAAGTGCCTTAGGTTTTTTCTGCATAATCTTGTGGGTTATATGGTCATCATTTCCTTATTGCCAGTGGCTGCAATCTTTTACTTGAAAGGCAAAGCATACTCCTTCGTAAAATGCAAACTGGGGTTCAGTGTCCTCTTTTCCACCGTAGTGTGCTATGGCTTGTGTGTTTTATGTGTTGCATTATTGGACCACTTTATTCCAGCTGCTTTATTCAGCAGTAAAATTTTTATAGTCATGTAGCAAAATCCCTAAGTCTCTCTAATTTGCCACTTACGTGGTATTCAAGGCTAAAAATATTTAAAATGCAAATAGATTTCTTCAGTCTCTGCCTGAAATTTTCAAGAAATCGCTATCCTTAATTTCCATCACAGAGGTTAGGGCTCTAATCTTGAAGTGCTGAAGGTCTAATTTCAGTATCTTTCAATATTCATTTATAAGCCTGTCAAGAGAGATTAGAGAAAAAGCCAAAAGTGGAACAAATCTTTGCTTGATTCCATGGCTACTCTGAGGTTGCTGCCACTAAGACTTGTCCTTATGGTACGTCCGCTTGCAGTTGGTAGAGCACAATTGAAATGTAATCACAGAGATTTGTGGGCAAAACAACACAAAAGCTTTCCCCCATTCCTGATGTTATCCTGACGACTTTGTGCATTGTGTACATGATGTGTACACACCTCTGTGTATGTTTGGGATGCCTGCCTGTGGTAAGTGGGAGAGCACCAGCTCAGGAGCCCTGAAGTAGCAGATTCCCAGAGACAGATGATCTAATTGAGAGTTGAAAAATCATTCCTTATCCGAGCACAGTTTTAGCACAAAGTAGAAGGAAGACATGGAGTACAGCCCAGACATTGCTTGTAGTTCAGAAACACACAGGTGCTGTAGCATCCACATCAGTTTTCTCAGCATGTGAGTTAATACAGAGTGTCTGTGGGCTCTGATTACTATATAAATACTTCTAAATTTTAGAAAGGTTTAATTGTATCCTTTTTTTCAGTGTCATTCACTGGTTAAATCTTAATAAAAGGAAGTATGTGGAAGTCAAAGCTGGTTTGGAAATTATTTGGAAATGTGAAGGGACCTTGGAGAAGAGATTGTGTGTCTACCTGTTGCAGTAGTCATGGCAATTAAACTTCATATGATGCTGCAAAATAGCAGGAAAGCTTATTCTCTACACAGAGCAAAAGAAGGAATTTCTTTTTGCAGCAAAAGTAAAAATTGAAAACAAAAGGAAGGGGAGAGAGACTACATGAAAAAGTTTTCCAGTGGTACCAGTTTATTGTATGGGGGTTTTTTTGTCCCTTCCAATGAATCAGTACCAAATATTAGGTTATCTGCATTTACATTTAGCTATGTAGTCTGTAATTTGCCTTGTATGAAGGGCTGCTAAGCCAATACAACACTTAGAGTGCAATGAATAGGAGGTTTTCAGCATTTGGTTGGGAGGTGACACTGTGTGTAGAAGGGCTGTGGAAGAAGCTAGGCTGGCTAAGCTTTTTAAAAAAAAATTTGGGGAAAGCTAACAGGAAATGCCGTATTTAGGAAAGCAGTTTAGCTGCTACAGTATGCATAGTAAACAGAACTGCTGCTGAGCTCTTTTTGTTTTCCTTCCCTCAATTAGGTAAAAGACGGAGGTGGCGAACGTCTTCCATGTAAACAGCAGGAAAAGAGACTTACAAAATTAGGCCACTTGGAAGGTCTAGATATTAAGAAAGTTCCAAAAGGCAAAATTTCAATTGTGGAAGCTCTGACACTTCTTAATAATCATAAACTTCAACCTCAAATATGGACTGCAGAGAAAATAGCAGCAGAATACAGTCTGGAACTGAAGGAGGTCAACTCTCTTCTAGAGTTCTTCATTCCTTTTTCTGTGCAGGAATTTCCTAAAGAAACCAAAAAAGCCATAAAAAGCCAGAAACCAAAACAGTTAACATAAAAATACTTGCCAAAATCTTGTGTTATCTCACTTGTGTCTTCGTTTCACTCTCAAGTATATTCCATGTGTGAAAATTCAGCCTCGATAACGTGTCATCCAGCAAGGCTGCTTCCTTATGCCAGTGAGATGTATTCAAGCAATTCCATTCTATATTGGATAGTTTGAGTGAAATGCAGCAATTACAGTTTGTAACCCAGAATATGAGTAATACGTGGTATGAGAGCATGTCACACAGTTCTGATTATCCCATTCAAATGTTATGAGTTCAGTTAAAGCATTTTACCTTAACAGATTGCCTTTCTCAGCAGAGACTTCCTGGCCTGCGGCTAAACAGGTGCTCTGTGGGTGTTGGCTCTGTACTTTCATGTTGCACTGTTCTTTCAAGGATTTGCTGTCAAGGTGTGTGTATGTAACAAACAGCTGTATTTCTTTTGTATAAGAATGGAATAGTATTTATACTTTGTAAAGAAGGTTAACCACAAGGGCATTTGGGAAATTCAGCTGTGTCAAACATAAAATAAAAAGAAGGTGAACAGCAAGAAGGCCTCTTTCTGGTGTTGGAACAGTAATGGCTCATACGTAACTTGCCTTTTACTCTATTCTGATTTAGCTTAAATACTTGCACCTCTCCAGGTGCTGTTAGTCAGGGAATTTGTAGAGTGATGATCTTCTGACATAAGTCTCTTGCAGCAGCCCATGGCATCTGCTGTATGAGAAACAATCCTTCATAATAATAGGTGGCAAGGAAATGTAACTTGATCTACTAATTGGATCCACTAGTAGGACTTCTGTAAATGTTTGCCCATCCTGTTACAACAATCCTTTTTCCCTGTGGAAGCCTTGTCTGATCCAAATGTGGGCTAGATCAGGTCATGTTTACTTACAGCAACTTACTTGCTACGTCTAGAAGATGACACAAGGGTGACTCGAACTGTGAGGTAGTAGTGGTGGATTGTAACCTCGATACTGTGACTGTTGACATCTGTGTAGGTAAGAAGTTTTGCACAGATGAATAATCCTGCAGTGAAACATGGTCAGATAAGCTGGGGAGAGGGGGCAGCAGATAATCAGAATTGGTATTTTAAAATGCATTATGGTTGCCTTCCTTCAAAAAACAAACCCAAAATCTTTAATTTTATGCCCATCACCAAAGGAGGTGAATTTATTTAAAGGGTCTAAGTCAGTACCAGGCTGACAATGTAACTCTTTTCAAGAACTTTTCTGCCAAGTCTTTGATTTGGAGTCTGGTAAATGTCTTACCAAGAAGATGATCAGGTTTGTTACTTCACAGCAAGTTTCCTTCAACTTCTCTGTATTCCAGTGACCTGGAATACAGTATCTCCAGTACTGCTTGCCACAGTGTATTTCCAAGTTATGCTTGATTCATTTCTGAAGTACATAGCACTGTAACATAGTGGAAGATAACACTATGTATGAAAAATAACAATGTGTGATCACACATGGTATGAAAATTCAAAATTGTTAGTCATTGGATGTGTGTCTTGTCATTTGTCCTCTAATACAATAGGGTACGGAGCTGCACTCTGAAATTATTGCACCTAAGTTATGTACCACGTTAAGATTTTTTTTGCTTTGCACAAAATACTTTGTTTTATAGAACATTGTAACAGAAACACTTCATTGTTTGAGTACTGTTCATCCTAGTGTAATATTTAAGGTAATACTCAGAAAACAGCTGTGGAATGCATTTGATACAGATACTGTTGATGTTGAAGATGCTGCAATTTCCTTTAAAATGAATTTTAATTTTTGGATTGAAGTTGATTAAAAACACAGTACAACCAGCACCAGACCACAGTTTAACCATGGCCCCTTGACCACCTTGATGATGTATTTTGGCATCTTTTGTCTGCCTTCATGAAAAGTCTTGTGATGTGGCTGCACCACGACAGTGCCCTGTCTCACTTTATGGTACACTACTGTGTTGCTTACACCCTTCAGCAGGCATGTACTTTGGGATGTTTGGTGCTCATCATGTTCAGTGCCCCAGCCCTACCTTCAGGACAAAATCCTATCCACAAATGTGATGGTTGCAAAGCTGTTCCCTGTTTTCTGTGGAGCCAGGATCTCTTCCTCAGAATATATTATCCACAGTGGGGAAGCAGATGTCCCACAGCAGAGTTGGTGTAGGGATCCATCTCCCTGCAAGCAGGTGAACTTGTGGCCCAGAAGGCTTCTCTGGAGCAGGGTAGTTCTCTGGGAAAGTGTGTTCATCCCAGGAAAATTAGACGCAATGCAATTTGTCAGCACAGATTCTTTTGCTGGTCACCTGCCCCACCTGCTGGGCAGTGTCAAACCAGCATTACAAAGGTATTGCCAATGGCACAGGATCATGTAAAAATTTATACCATAATCAAATTATCTGAGGTCTGAATGTTTAGCTTTCACTGTGTCTTCAGACATGGAGCATGTTAACTGCCCAAAACTCACAAGGGCCAGGAGCATGGATCTTTCCTCTTTACTCTGGTGGGAAAGCCTGTCCCTGACCAAGCTCTCCAACGCTACCATCTTGTCCTGTGTAGGCTACTGACCACAGCACGTGTGTGTGCCGACAGTGTTCCTGTGAGTGTGTGTTTGAAGGTAATGCTGTCTTTAGGGTTGATGTCTGGAACAAGACTATTCTCACTGTTGCATCTTTTCTAGAACTCCTTAGTTCCTTTCTTCCAGTTTCAAGGGACATTTTACTCATCAGTTATCTTGCCTGGTTACTAGTTTCTAATTGGAAGAATAATGGTATTTTCTTTACACTTGAAACATGGTTTTGTCTATGTCCCTTTATGGCTATCTCCCTTTCCTGTTCAGCTGTCAGCCTAAGAAAAAGGTATTCAAGGTACTGTTTTGAAGAGGTAATTATGAGGAATTTGTGGGAACCTGCAGTTCAGTTTTCTGGTACTCCTATGTGAAGAATATTTCATGTCTCATTGCCACACATATGGTGCACCAAATTTAGCTCAGGTGGTTTTGGCCACCATATAGAAACATTACATTTGGTAGAGAACAAACTGTCTCACTCAGACTGCTTTGTTCGTATGGAATTAATGTAATAATGTCTATTCCCAGCCTTCTTCAGCCAGTCTTTGCTGCTATGAAAACTTCATGCAGTTGCATTCTTGCTTTGTTCTAGCTCACGTGGAAATGCTGGTTGTATTCTGCCCTTTCAGTATCAACTATTTTATTTCTGCAGAGCTCTCTTGCCTTCTCAGAGTAGCACATCTGCTGAGGTAAAGATGAGAAGACTAAGCACATTTTGTGCTGCAGAACTTATGAATAGGACAGGTTTTCAAAAGGAATTTAGCTTTCACATCTTCAAAAGCTGCTCTTTAGAGATATGTGAACCCAAGTAATCTGTCTCACCACATATGTATTAATTGTAGCTTGGTTCCTGCAGAGTGATGACAAGATAGCAAGATTGGAGCTTGTCAGAGGGACCTTCAGTACAAAATGTGATTTTTCTGTAGCCTTCCAACACAGGGAACTTGTCTTTTAAGCTGCCTCTTTTTGCTCAAGGAGAAAAGAAAATTATATGTGAGAGGTGTGTATTAAACTTACAAAATGGAATGTCTTATTTCTGTATTGGAAAATCAAGTCAAAGCTCAAGTAGTCATACAACAGGATCAAAATGCAGAAGTTAAAAAGGTAGCTGTCTCACTTTGTTAAGTGTGAGCATCATGTTTGCATGTTTGAGATTGCATGAAGCTTCACATTTCACAGCTCTTTCTGAAGCCCCTTTCTATACAGGAATTTCCTGGCTCTTACTCAGGTGGTGCCACTGTTGAACTGACAGGGGAGGCATGACCAGAGCAGGTGAGCTTCAGGTGCAAACAGATTTTGGTACTTGAGACTGTGGCAAGTTGTACACCAACTGATGTGCTATTAGCAATCAAAACACCCTGTTGGTGCCTGTTAAATCTGTTTCCAGCAATCTACAAGTCTAATTAATTTTGTTAACCTTTCACAATTTAGGTACTGCTGTGTTGGTATCAGAGCTAAGTGTTTTCTGCTGAAAAAAGCCACAAATCCCATGGATTAAATTCTCTTAGAAACTTAACATTAGTTTTCTTGGTTTGAAACAGAGGCTTAGATGTACACAGCAGCAGTGTTAAGAAACAGCAGCACATCTCCTGTATCATGCTGGAGGGGAGCACTGTGGTGCTCTTGTGCCTCTGCAGGGTGGAGTGGGGTTTGATGTGTCTGCCACCAGTAAAAGAATTCAAAAAATAAGTCTGACAAGGTGGTTCTTCTATGACTGTTGTGCAAAATCCCCTTTCAGTGTGGGTTGCTTCAACTGCAGAAGCTGTTTTTAGGTGAGATGTTTTGGCTTCCTGACAGGAGCAGTGCTGCATTATCCTGGATAGAAGCAACTGGGACCGGACAGACTCCACAGTCATCTCCTATAAGGATTCCTTGCACAGGAATAGAAAATTCATGATGTCTTGTAAGCATGAGGCCACTATTTTTAGTAAGCTGAGGGAAGTGACGGTGTGGTGGCATGAATCTCTGCTTTTTCAGAAGTCATTCAGTGGCACCCACACCTGTAAGCTGGGATCACACAGGGTCTGAGAAATCCCACTGCTGATGAGCTGCACAGGCTGCTGGTGAAAGCTAGTCAGTCCTGCCCAGGCTGATGGAACTGGGAGCCCTCATACCCAGTCACAGCTGGAAGCTCTGCTTATGCAGATATTGGGGTCTGAAGACAGGACAGCAGACAGCACTGGCAACCTGGGTGCACTGGGAGTGCAGAGCTGGTTATAATTGCCTGTGTTGGTAGAGTGAAAAAGAGATAAAGGTGGAGTCTTTGGGACATTTTCTCTGACCTAAAGTATGCCCTTTTGTTAATTGTGCAGGGCTTTGTTCCAACAAAAATCAACACAGTTCATGACTGCCCAGCCACATGTCGAGTATGAAGTGGAGGCAGAGCAATGAAGTAAAGGCAGAGCATAGTAAGCCTGGATGGTGAGATCCTTGATCAGCTGCTGTATGTATGGGAGTTGTGCATTGCACATCACCCTTCATTGCCCTCTGTCCCAGTCTCTGGGGTTCACAGCACAGCGCTGTAGCCTAAAATATGCCACAAGTTTGATGGTTAGGTGTCCCCTCGTAAAGTGGGGCTGTGGATTTGCATCCCTCCTTAAGGTCAAGTGGAAATTGAATGTTAGGTGAAGCCTATCTTAGCAGTCTCCATGCCCCTAAAAGCTGGAAACTATGGATCTCAGTTGCATAATTCCTCCACATCATGAATTTTCTTTATGAGCACCAAGCATAGCAGGGCTCAAGTGCCTCTTGGTGGGGCTCAGGTGGGGCAGTGGTAGGGGCTACAGCCTGGTGGGCACAAGAAGGGGCTCACTGCTGCTCAGGGAGGGATGCCTTCCTTGTTCCTTACTCCATCCCCTGTTCCCAGTGCTACAGCCCACTACAGCCCACCTCCTCTCTTTTTTCTAGCTCAGGTAATTGTCAGACCACTTTATGAACCACTTTAGTTCACTCACATGGCAGAAAACAAACCAAAACAGGTATTTTTTAAACTGAGAAGGAAAAACAGTCTTTACCATTGTCAGTATCAGTGTCTATCCTTTGGCTGGAGCCAGCATATATTCATCTTACTTGTATTATCAGACATGTCTACAAGGGGAAACAAGTTATTAAAATTGGGTATGGTTTTTTTGCACAAAATATAGTGGCAAAAAGCTGAACATGCAGATGTATCAAAATGCTGCTATGAATTTTTTGAAATGCATTATCCCCAGGTTATTTGATTTGGGATTGGAAAAGCATACTGTTAAAACCTTTTTCTTTTTTTAAATTTAAAAAGCATATTTAGGTGTGGTGGTATGACATTTATTTCTAAGAACAGTTCAAACTGAATACAAAATATTTTGTTCAGACACCCTTTTTTTTTACAAAATAATGAGGATCTTTTTTTCCTTTGGTCAATCTCAAAAATAAATGCTAAGCCTTGTGTTAAACAAAGTTTGTCCCATTCTAGTTACTACCGTTCCCACCCTTAACTAAATCCAGTCCTCCTCATACCCCACTACTTTGTTGACAAGTACCATCTGTCAGGCTTCTAGTCCTGTTTCATAGATAGGCAATTAATTGTGTACAATGAGTGAGGCTGATTTACTGTCTACCTAAAGCTACAGTGAAACTGGAATAAATAGAAAGCAAGTGCATTGAATAGCAATGACTCAATGTAAAACAGGCTACTGAAGATGTCTTCAGGAAGAAATAATGCCAGACTCTTGGCTTTGCTTCTCTGCAGAGGAAGAAAGTGGAAATAAATTTCATACTGTGTTCTGCCTTTCTCAATTAGCTGTCACCAGTTAAAGATTTCCTTTGTGGGAACAAATTCACAGTTGTAGTCACTTAACAAAGATAAATTCTATCAGCTCACTTTGGCACCTGCAATTCTTCAATATTAAACCCTTTTTATATTGCAAAGTTTTCATTAATGTAGCAATTTGAGAAATTGAGCCATTTTTCTTGTGACTCTCTTAATAGGTTGACATTTAATCATGGCTTCTTAACCCTTTTGAAACAAATGCACTGTTCAGTACATTTTGAATAAAAATTACTTGAATTTTACCGTGGACACATAGCTATGATTAAAAGGTGAGAAGATGCTACTAAAAGCAAGTCTGCGCTTTCAACAAATAGCATAAATAGCTGCTTGTGATGCGGAGGGTCCATGACCCTATACATACATTCTCTAGCAGTCAGAAAGCAGTGAAACTGCAATGTTTTGGAGATACACTGAGGAAAGAACATACTTTTACTGACAGAGGACTATGAGAAACCCTTGTTAGATTTTTAGGCTCAAAAATTTATGCTTTCTATCAGTCTGCTGTTATGGAACTTGTTACAGAACTCACTCCTTGCTACAACATTGCATTCTAGCATAACATGTTTAATGTTGCCAAAAAAAGTGTAATTAGTTCTCAGTTAAGAACAAAAGCTGATCTGAGTGTAAGCCATATTTACTCAAATCCTCTTGAGTTTGCTGCAACCTAAAACATACTTTGTGAAAAATAAACTGCTTCCTCTGTCTTAGCTGCTCAATACTACTGAAAATGAAAGATGAAAACCTAAATGTAGTTAAAGTCAAAGTGCAGAACATATAGATATAAATTACATAGGGCTCTTGATGTGCTACTACTCCTTTCTGCCTTGAATTTAACCCAGACTCTGTGACAATTTCCCTTGTTTTTAGTTTTTAACAACATGGAATTCCTTTTCTAAAATAATCTTTTGTCCTTGGTGAAATGATAGCATTTCCTTTGCCTTCTCCTGTACAGATCATCTTGGCTTCCTGAATGAGGGAGGGAAATGGTGTATAAATATTTGTCGTGGTTTGATGCTGGTTAAGCACCAGGCACCCACAAAAAACTATTCACTCATTTTCCTCCGCTATAGCTAAGGAGAGGAGGGGAAATCATTTTCATGAGTTGAGATAAGGATTATTGAAAAAAACTTTAAGGCAAAACAGGTTCAAAACTTAAAACAGTTTAAAGAAGATTTCATATTGACAGAATTAAAAGTAAAAAGGGTAATGAGAACCAAAGCAAACTTTCACACCACCTTTCTTCCCCAGTCCCTCCCTCTTTCTACTGACCACGCAAGGAAACAAACATGGGGTTTTGGTCAGTATTTCACTTCTTAAGAGTCTTTCTTTATGTTTAAGGAAAAGAGTTTCTTCTGCTGTGCCGTGGGATCCTTCCCACAGGAGGTGGTTAAAACCATGCTAGAAAAGTTCACAGAGAACTTTCACAGGCAACAGCCCGCCTGAACCTGCTGCAATGTGAAATCCCTCCTACAGGTCAAGCAGTCTTCCCACAACTGCCTAGCGTGGGTCATTTTAGTTCCTGGGTTTTAGTCTTTTAAGGAGAAGCTGTTCTAGTTTGGAAGCGAAGGCTCTCTTCCTTGGATCTCTAAAAGCAAGGGTCATCTCTCTCTGTTTGAGTTGCTCACTAGATTACAGCTTTTCAGCATCCAGAGCATGAGTACTCTTCGTCACGGGCTGCATGTGGATCTCTGCATCCCCCATACACCTCATGAACTATAGGGAAACAGTTTGTTGTATTATAGTCCTCACCACAGCTCACAGGAGAATCTCAGCTCTGGCGCTCGGAGCACCTCCTCCCTCTCCTTTTTTTCACTGACCTCGGTGCCGCCATGTTGGTTTTCCTCATGTGTNCCATGTTGGTTTTCCTCATGTGTCCTCACTTTTCTTTTTTCTCTGACTTGGAAGAAAGTTGGCGTCTGTAAGTTGCAGTTGAGAGGCTGATCTCGTCCGGGCTCCGCATCGGGGAATTGCTCGCCATGTCTCTCACTGCTGGCTATGTGGTCCTCACTGGCACTGCATGGGCGGCTCCGGCCTCAGGAGGGGCCCGGCCATGCAGCCCCCGGCGGCCCCCCAGTGGGGTGGGATCCAGTGGCCCCCCACCCCGGTGGCACAGCGCTGGCCACCGCGCCAGGAAGGGCCTGGGGGCCCCCTCACCACCCCTCAGAGGAGAGCAAGAATGAACTTCCCAGTTTTTCCTCTCTTAAATATGTCATCACAGAGGCATCACCAACTTGTCCAATTGGGTTAGTAACCTGCCCATTGTCAGAGCCTTCTGCAACTGGCTCTGTGCCGGACATAGAAGTTTTGAACAGCTATTTTTTTTTCCCTGCCCCCACAAATCAGGTTTTGTTAAACCAACACAATATTCAAATATCAAGTTGAAGAATGTGTCATGAAGGATTTTCACATGTTATGTCCTTTCTACACCTGGCACTAGACATGGATACGCTGCATTTTTCGAGTCGTGATCAAAGGTTTGTTTCAAAGGGAAAACAACTTGCATCTGAACTAACTTCACATTCTATTGGTTTTCAAGCTATTTTCCTGATAAGAAAAAATGATTACTTAAAAGTGTGCATTCCAATTGGTCAAACTGTTTCTGTAATTGCAGAGTGGTTATCTAAAGATGCAGCTGAAAAAATGTGGCCTATGGATGAGAAAACAGCTTATCTGTTGCATCCCTTCACTAGATACACTAGACAAAAATAGTTTCAGGCTGTGGAGGAGATACAGGCAGATGGTTTTGTTGCTGAATCCTTGCAAATAACCCTTCTCTGCAAATAAAACTTTTCCCCAAAGCCTTTGCAAATCTATATATGCTGCAGGTGGCTAGAGATTTTCATAAGAACATCATTAAATTTATGCAGGGACATCTCAGGGGACCTGTTTGCATCATTTGGGAAGGTAACTTACCAGGATCAACTACTAAATGTAAACTATGAGAACAAGAATAATATTTGTTTTCTCTGTGTTCTGCAAGGATGCTTCACTCCATAGCTCTTGGATAAGTCATTACACAAAACATTACTTGATTTACTGCTATGTTTTTCTCTGTTTTGCTATTAGGAATAATATTATCTGATTTTTTTCTGGGGTCTGCTAGCAGCAGAGTAGGAATAAAAAATTATAGGTATGAGAAATTAATATTGACTTTTCCTAGGCATGCTTTTTACATATGCATCTCTTGCCAGGCTACAAAAATGTTTCTATTTCACTTTTTAAATTTGCTCATAAAGTGGCAGATCATTAGCAGCATCTGTAAGGTCTGTAATGCTTTCAGAGCTTGTCCTTGTTCCATCAAGGTTATACAAATGCAACAGCACTGGAATAATGAGCACTGGGGTCTTACAGACCTGCAGGACCTAGATGAGAGTTTTAACCATGGCCGGGCAGCCTCCAAGTCAACTGCAGGTAGCCATCTAGGCACTTGGGATCTAACGGCAGGAGGAATGATCTTGGAAGAAGAACTGAGCATTTCATTTGGGAAAGAGGCAGGCCACTTGCTACATCAAAACATTGGGCACCATGTTGTAAACATTTTCGAATTCACAGAATCACAGAGTAATTTAGATCATAATGGAATAATTTACCTTGTGCAGTCAAGCTCTGAATACTTCCAAGGCTGGAGATTCTACAACATGGGCAACCCATTACAGTGCTTAACTGTCTTCATCAGTAAAGTAATTCCTTTACAGCTGGGCAAAATTTCCTGTTGCAGCATGAGACTGTTGCCCAGTGTTGTTCTGCTGGAAGACTGGAAGATGGAAGAGCGACTCCGTGTTGCTTACGCCTGGCCAAATGTCTTTCAGCATCATCAGAATATTCAAAATTACCGGGAAAGAAACTTGTTTCCATCCATCTATGCTTTACTCCTTTGCTTGGAATGTCATCCTACCAATTCCTGTTTCTACTGGGAGATAACTGTACCACCTCATCTATAAAACATGAGTAGAAGGAAAAGGCACTATAATATAGCTTAAAAGAAAAAAAGAAATCATTCAACAGAATAAAAATATACAATTTAAGGATTATTCCTGCAATAGTAACACCATCACTCTTCCTGTCAGCTTGCGTGTTTTCTCTGTATATACTTAGTACCAGGCAATGCATTTGTCTCTGGAAAGCAGCAGCCAGGGCTGTAGGTGGGTGAACAAGGAAACAAGTAAAAATCCAAGCAAAGCTTATTCCTGTTTTTTCTCTGTGCTTTACCAGTGGAAATAATATTGCCTTATTTTATTTAATCAACAGTAATGTAGAAAAATTATACATAAGCTCACAACTGCTCCTCTTCCCTTAGCAACTCCTCTGTAGTAACATTTTCTGGTAATAAGGTTACAGGATCCACATTACAGTCTGAACACTTTCTGAAAATTGTTTCCATTTATTGCATGTTTAAAAGATCCATAGTTATTATTCATTTTCTAAGGCATCAAACTTTATGAAATAGTTGGAAACAAATCTGTTACAGACTGTTAGGATGCCTTGATTCTATGCTTTAATTATATTGATACATAGGCACAAGTGAGGTGATATTTTACTTTCAAGTTCTCACACATTTTCTTAAGGACACCACACAAAAAATTGCAGTCTCTTAATGCCTCAGGTCTACATCAGACACATGAAGAAATGTGGTTGCTGTTTTTTTTAATCATTGCCTTAGGAGCATACACCAAATTGTTGTCATGTCACTTAAATCACTCCAGGAAGACTGCCTGATAGTCCTGTGACATAGATGCATTTGTCTTTCAGGCAAGGGCTTGTCTTAAGTTCAAATCAAAGGTAAAAGAAAGCCAAACAATTCTGACCTGCCACAAGAGGACTGTGGGAGATCTGGTGACGTCCAGCCTGTGCCAGTGCAGGGGTGCACCATTATCCTCATCAAGTGAATGGAATGAGCTAGACCCTCAAGTCCTGATCCTCCAGCTTAGTCTTTATTTATGAGTCTTTATTTACATAAATGATCAGGCTTCCACCAAAAGAAATGATGCATGTGACCAAAAATATGCACAATAATGTCTTCAGATAAACACTAAGGTGTCTATAAATTTCTCAGAAATAAGACTAGTTTAGCTCAGATTCTGTTGTTCAGGGATTTTTTGGCTGACAGATAAAAACATTGAAATATACTCTTCTGTGAAAGTGTGAAGTGGCACCCTGCGAAGATTTCTGAGCAGTAAAAGGCACAATAGTGTTTAAATCATGTGCTATTGATCTGACCATGTGAGAACACTCTTAAAGTACAGATGATGTTAATAAAGTCAGTTAGATTAACACCCTAGAGCCTTCCTTTTAACACATAGTGATACAGCACTATGGTTATGAAATACTGTGCATCCTGAGTCAGTAAATGTCAGTGAACTTTAAAAAGAGAAAAAAGATATGTTGCTTACAGACAAATATGATTCATTTCTGCACAACAGAGGAAGACATGTACACACAAACATATGGTATTATCATTCTTGTATTCGATTTTGAGAGCAGTCTAAGCTTACTCTAAGCCACATTTGGAAAGACATAATATTCCTGTTCTTTTTTACAATCTCCCAAGAGAGAGATTGTAAAACCTCTGGATCATCAATTTGTGCTGTGTCATATGCTGGCACTGGTGTGTGGGTTGTTTGGATCCTGGGTAAGTATAAAGGCATTTCACCTGCCTGTACTGAGGAAAATATGCATATGTGAAAGGAAAAAGAAGTGTGGCCAGCAAGTCAAGAGAGGAGATTCTGGTCCTCTACCCCAATCTAGTGAGATCCCACCTGGAGTGCTGCATCCAGCCTGGGGTCCTCAGCAGAGGAAGGACATGGTCCTGTTAGAATGGATCCAGAGAAGGGCCATGAAGATGATCAGAGGGCTGGAGCACCTCTCCTAATGAGTAAGCACTGAGAGAGCTGGGGTTGTTCAGCCTGGAAAGGGCTCTGGGCAAACCTTATAGGTGCTCTTCAGTACTTAACGAGGGCCTGTAAGAAAGAAAGGGACAGACTTTTTACACAGGCAGATAGTGACAAAACAAGAGGGAATGGCTTTAAATTAAAAGAGGGTCGATGTAGACTAGATATAAGGAATATTTTCTTTTTATGACATGGGTGGTAAAACCCTGGAACAGGTTGCTCAGAGAGGTGGCAGCTTCCCCATCCCTGGAAACACTGAAGGTCAGGTTGAATGGGGCTCTGAGCAACCTGGTCTAGTTGAAGATGTCCCTGCTCATTGCAGAGGGGTTGGACTAAATGACCTTTAAAGGTAGGTCCCTTCCAAACCAAACTATTCTGTGATTCTACAAAGGTTAGCCTATTTCACATGTACCATCACCAACAAGAAAGTAGCAATACTTTATCTCTTTTCACTCATTATTACAAATAAACTGGATTTCCATCCAGATTTACCACATAGGTAGATATCTAAGATTTGTATAATAATATTTAGTGTTTAGAAAATATTTAAACATCATTGTACAATAAAATTTGCATCATTCCAATTTCTCATGCCAATGTGATTTGTAAGGCAGCCAATATATGCTAATTAGAGAATTTCCCTAATGAATTTCTGTCAGTGTGCTGCCCTAACATGACTTAAAATGTACAGCTTAATGTATTAAATGTATTAAGATTGCTTATACTTCCTATTGTAAAACAGGGAATAATATGCTATTAACAGCAAGTGTTTACAACAATCTTTAGATGCACATATTCTAATTAAAGTGAACATCCAACATGTTGGGCAAGGATGAGTCATACCTCACAATAGCTCTACAGGGAAGAGATCTGAGTTGTGCATTCTTCTAAAGCAATGGCCAAAAAAATTAAATTACTTTCTTCTGTGTGAAATGCATTTTCTGCTGCTTATTGAATGCCTAAAGGATTAATGATCATGAAAGTATGAAGCCTGGGATACATAATGCATAGGACAAGGGTGGCAGCTGTAATGGAGGGGTAGAGGGAGCTATTTGAAAACCCAAACATTTTGTTGCTAAACACAAAACCTACTCTACGTGCATTTTTATCACTCAGGTAGCAGCATTATGCCACCCTAGTTACCATGGTTTCCATTCTGCCACAGCGCCCTCTTGGAAAAGAAACAACTTTAGTTTTATATTCATTACATATAACCCCTAGGTATTTTAAAACCAAAATTGCAACTTGAATTACATTAAAACCAGAATTACAACTTGACCTATCTATGGACAGATCAACATGATTTCATTTTTGAACACAATACATACTTTCCCAGACCCAAACATCTCCTCTCACCCCAGCACGGTTTGAAAATAAACACACTCACAGAGATGCCTTTTGTCAGAGTGCCAAACCTTCTGAACATCACAGGTTTTGATGAACCCTGACAGCAAATGGGTTTTCCAATCCACCTGGCACCACCAACACTACGGTACCATCATGTCACTAGCAGGCAGTGATGGACCTTAGAGTTGGAAGAGGCTGCTGGGAACCTCTGGCAGCACCAGTGCTGCTGCTGCTCCTGCCCCACTGCCAGGAGGGAATGCTCTGCTGCTCTGACAGTTGAGGTGAAGAAAACAGATCTGCAGTGTGAGAGCAGAGCCCTCTCAAAGCGAGTAGTCGCTTGTTGTCCCATAAAAGAATGAAGGTGTTTCAACATAGTATTTATTGTAAAGGTGTCAGGCTAGATCAGAATAGCTTCTGATCTTTGCTCTTTTCAACAGCTCCAGAAAGTGCAATGTGCACTGAACTCTAGCAAGGCACCTTGCTGTCTCTAGCTATATTTAAATCACACAACTTTCATTATGATACTTCCCTAGGAGAATCTACAGTAATTTAGTTTGGGTGATACAGCATACATGCAAAATGCAAATTATGAAAGGGATTAATGCTATCAGAACAATACCTTATGTTCTCATTTTGTTCTGTTTTCACCTTTTCCACACAGCTGTGGTGTTCTCAGCACATGATGAACAAAGATAGCAGAAGCTGATCTTGAGGTAGCAAATTGCATGCCAATGACATAGGAAGTATGCTAAGACAGATGGGATAATCTCATTTTTAAATGTGGCTGTAGGAACAACCAGGAATGAAGTAACTATTCGTATAAAAACTAATTTCAGTAGGCTTCAGAGTCAGATCAAAACCACTGAACAAACCTCTTTGTGATTTTCTGACCCATCACCATGTCTGACTCTTAGATATCCTAAAATACTTGTGTAATGAGGCTCCACTTGTTACTAGAAAACTGCAAGGAAAGACACTCCCTACCCCAATTGTCCTTTTTTCTCCTGCCTCTGTAGCTGATTAGAGCTGTGGTAAATCTGTAGTAAATAACCATTGGAAAATGTTGACAAGTTAATTGGGCTCGTAACTGCGAAGGCAATGAGACATTTCTGCAACTGTTTAGCTCAGCTTTGTCAGATGTAAGTCAGTTACAAAGGCGACACATTTAATTCTACAAAGAACACATAGAGAATAAATCAACTTTCAGGCTTGAATTACAGAGCAGGAGGGATAATTACCAGAGCAGAACATGTACTTGGAAACAAAAACCTTTTGTAGAGCACAAACACCTGGAACAGAATTACACCGAAAATTAATGTTGAGTATCCAAAAAAACAAAAAGGAATAGGAATATTGAATAAAACTATTATACTATTTTTAACTATACAAATTCTCAGTGGGGATGGAGAAGGGCAGCTTTGAATAGACTTCCAAAACTTATTGCAGTGATGCTAATGGTTCAGTAGGCATCAATTTTTTTCCTCAGAGTCAATGCACAATTGTGGAGCTGCTAGTATCTTATTTGCTCCACAGTCCCCATATGCCTGGTAGGTGGATTTCATGCATGTGCAGTCTGGAAGCCTTCCTTCAGTTAGAAATGTATGTAAATCAGAGCCATTTATAATGGTTAAAAGTATGTAAAAAGCCTAAGATGAGCTTTGAGATCTAGGTCGACAGAATTGAACTCTTTTATGTAACTGCCCTGCACCAAATTTTGCCAATTTGGTGTTCAGCTAACTACAAACTGGCAATTTAGTCTTCTTGCTACATATATTATCAGATATTTAAAACATGTACCTGGTTTAAAACCTAGCAATAGTATATACTGTGCTAATTAAAATGTGTGTATGACATTTCAAATTTATCTAGGTAAAATAAACTCAGGCAGGTGATGTGATGAATTACTGAGTTTTTCAAAATTTTATCTGTTACAAAAGCTTGGTGTCCTTGTTCAGCATGCCACTGAATGTTCCCATTAATTGAGGGCACCTTGGAACAAAGGACATACATTTGAAAATAAGTAACACCTTCACTTTGGAGTCACCTAATCTGTATGAGTTTGTTAGAATGCAAAGTGAGGGTATAAAACAATCTAAGACATTTTTCATTACAACAAATGGCTAAAAAGAGGTAGGAATTACAATATATTCAGTCCCAAGCATGGTAAAGTCTTTTGTCCCAGTTGTCAAGAATTGTATTACTGCCCTTGAGCATCAAGGAATTTTAAAAGAAGTATTGTGTTCCTAGGTTTTATTTAGTTTACAATTACTGAACTTTTGCTGCAGATTTATAATATTTTCTCCACAATCATAAGGCTTGGAAACTTCCATTTAAAAAAGGATAGAAATAAAACTAACAGGACTGAAGGATTTAAAACTTTCTGAGTAAAAAAAACATAATATAGATTTTGTCTTTGAGAAAAATATACCTGGGTTATTGTACAATCTATGATATCTTAATAGAATATTGAGGATTGATTTGGAGGAATGTTTTTAGCACATAGTTAGGCATTTTCTTCAGCATTTGTTTCTTATTATTTTCTGAGAAGAGGAAAATGGACAGCAGCTCATATATTTCGCCTATAGATGGAATAATCCAGATATCCAGAAATCACACTGCTGATCCAGAATATAGTGTATTATTGTTGATAATTACAATTTTTCTACTCAAGAAGAGATTGCTTTTTAAAGATGCATGAAATATTCCCAAAAACCATCTGTATACCACTTTGGATTGCCACTAAATAAATGTATTGTATAAATCTGCAGTGGTGTTGTTGTTGTTTGCTAGGGAAAGCCCTCAGTAGGTTACTAAAGAAGTTTTTGTTTAAACTAACTGATCTTTATTTATTCTGAATTATTCCAGAGGAAATTGTGTTTTTCAATGGTTTATGGTTCTTCTTTTGTTCTTATTTCATAGTTTATATAATCTTAGACATGACCACTGTGATGTTTTAATGTGATCTAAAATAAAGTGATGTAATGCTTCCTTAATTTCCTATTTCTTTGAAATACAAAAGAAGCTTAGGGGAAAATAAGAAACCCACTATTGATCAAGTAATTTCCAGTAAGAAACAATCCTGCATAATCCTTACAAAATTACCACAGTGAGTTACTACCTCCATGTTTCAAGACTGAGCTCTACTTCTAGACTGACTGTTTGCGATAAACTCACCAGTTTGTTGCCTCTTTAACCAATGTTTATGGTATGGAAAACCAGCTGTATTCTCCATGAAGATACTTAGAAACTGTGGTTCACTAATAAAACAATTTAATCTCTGTAATACCTGTACCAGGAAATGCACACAGTGTTAGTCTAGCAACTGTTGAAGAAGGACAGGAAATATCTCTAGAACTACAATTGTCAGGAAATGACAAGCCTACTCAAATTATCAACTATTCCAATAGAGATGTTCACAGTAGTTCCAGCATGAATCCTGCTCTGTTCATTCTGTTGAGGCAAAACACCCTGGGGGCTGTAGAAGTCTTTGTTTTTGCACCCTGCAGACTGTTCTGAGACGTGCTGTATGTTTTAAGTACACTGATGTTATCATGTCAAGCTGTGACTGAAACATTTTCTATTAAGGCTGGAGCTAACACTATGATACAATAGATCTTTTCCATTTCTACCTTCTGCATGTGTCCCTGTAGGCTGGAACTTTGCAACGAGGGCACTAAAATGGCAAACAGGCTTTGAGGAATGTGTAGCTACAGTGAATTTCAAGTCCTGCAAACCAGTCCTTCTTTTAATGTATAATTAAATTGTGGAACTCATTGCCATGAGATGTTATGGAGGTCAAAAGCAGAAGTAGATTTAAAGCAAAGTAGAAAAACATCCCAAAAATCACACTGAAGAAAAAGTTCATGTGTAGTTAATAAACACAGCAGTTGGGATGTAACTCCTAGGAAGAACAAGTGGTTTAGGACATTCATAAGTCACTCACTGTTGGAAAGCAGATGTAATCATTTAGTACGTGTTTCTTACTTCTTGCTCCTGTAAACATCTACTGACATTTATTGGTCAAGGTGTCAAACACCCGTTCACCAGCATTTCAACACTTGCAAGGACCAGCAGTGTGGTACAGAACCACCCAAACAGGCCAAGAAGAAATGGGCATCAGGGCAGCATGAACGCAAGCACAAGTCTGTATTGCCCATTGATTTTTCCTTCTATCTATCAGGCATTTCTCAGTGCACCATAGGAAAGCATCTGAGAATGCATTTATCTGGAAGCACAGTATTTTCAATCTGTCCAGAAATGTTACAAGCCTAATATTTCAATGGTCCTCTCTGCAAGGAGACTGTAATTCAGACTGAGGCAGAAATAACTGGTTGCGTAGATACAGCTACTGAGCTGTGTCAGTCACCACAGAAATGGCAGAAGCTGTTGCTGTCCTTTCTTTCCGGGTTCACTTGCCTCTGGAGCTCAGTTGTGGAAGGGCCTTTCTGGGCACTCCTAATCTACTTCTGCACAAAGTCAGCTGGCATCGTTTAACCTATTGTTTAATGTATTTTGAGCTAATCTTAGCTGACCTTTTGCTGAAGAAAATAAGAAACGCTTGTGTGAGCCTTTCTGCCAGCTCTGCTCTGATGGCAGTGCCCTTCAGCAGAAAAAGTCGTGTCTAAAACTTCCACCGATGCTTTCACAAAAGTTATGTTAAATAACTCCACAGCTCAGTAAGAGCTCACTGCCTGCACAGGCAAGGTGTAATGGAGAAGAATGTGGATTTTTTCCTTTTAATCCCTAAATTAGAAATGCAGCTATGTCCCCACACAGACAGTAGGATGCTTAGACTGTGGAATTCAGGAGTGGGTTTTTTATTTTTTGGTTCTGCACAAGAAATAAAGACTGCAAGCTGTGTTACAGTCTTGTGATTAAGTTGGCAGAGTTGAAATCACTAGTACAGTAGAGATATGTCATCTCTGTACTGAAAGATCATCCCACCAAGACTTCTGCTGAAAAACTATTCCAGAACCTGATTTCTTCTGATTATTAGAAACATTCTAAATTTCAACTGTAAATTTATTCATAGCTCTTCTCCCTCTTTGGTGATTGCCATCTCACTGCCTGTGTACTTACAGACATCAATCATAATATTAGAAAGGACTTTATGTAGAGCAATCAGGAGAAATATGCTTCAGTAAACATGATCTGAAATTGAAAAAAGGATAGCCTTATTGAGTTTTTTGGTTATAACACAACTTTGCTGTAATCACCTCCTCCCTGCATTAAAAAAAAAAAAAAAAAAAACAGATCTGGCATCAGCTGGTCTATTTGAAGACAAAAATGGAAAGGGTATGCTGATCATTAGTAAAAGATTCATTCTTCAAACTTGTTTACTTTTAATAACACAGAGCTGCTTTAAAAGGACATAGGGCTTTCATATTAACAACCTTTTCTTCCCCAGTAATCAGAATTCATAAGAATAGAATGGCGTGAAATTACTAATTTTCAAATAGCTATTTTACAACACTTACCCCCTAAAAAAACCCCAAAGGCAGCACATTCTTTTATTTGCTTTGAAATGTCTGGACTTTTAAAATACAAAACTAAACCAGCTAAGAACCTTGTAAAAGAATAGTCTGCTATCTGTGTAATTGCCTTTATAGGTGTCCTACATTATTATTTCATATGAATACTGAATAGACAAGAACTAATGTGCCAAGAATAATGCAATATCCAAAATGTCTGATTTCTAAAAAGCCATTACTTCTCTAAGGAAAATAGATTAAAAAAAATTTCTTTCCTCAGCCTGTATCTGTTTGTTTGAACTCTAATGCAAAACCTTCAAGTCAAAGAGTGCATCGTATGAGGGATATCTGCACACCTACACACACAAACAGCTCAATGTCATGAAGTCTCTGATAAAAACCTCTTAAGCGTTCACTTTTGGCATTTACAGATCTAAAAATTGGAAATTAAATTAAATTAAGAAAAGGAACCAAAACCTATGCAATTTCAGTGATGCTTAAGGAATACCCCTTCCTCTCCTCTTTCCATACTCAGCATGGAGATCACCAGCCCCAAAAGAAACAGCTGGCTTTTCAATCTCAGGTCTCAGGTACTGACCCAAAGGCAACTCTAATTTGCTCTCTCTGCTGTCTTTCTAGCTAGGACCTACGGTGTTTTCACCTCATCTACCTTATAACAAAGATATGTTTGAGCTTATTTAAATAAGAATTCCACTTCACTCCAAGTAGAGCTGTTCTTTTGGAAGACCTCCAGCACTGGGACCAATATATATATTCAAGCACTATACAAAAAATGGTAAAAGTAACTGTTCATGGGACTCAAAATGAAATTGGTCTTAATGTCTGGAATAGGACATGAAAATTTAGGGAACATACATACAAGTCAACTGAAATTAATAAAGGGATTAAAGGGAGAGGCTGTCTTAGGAGATCAGACTAAAAATTTTTCAAATGGGAGAATGCAGTGGTGAGACTTGTCCAAGCTTTATGAAATCATGAAGGTGGCTGAAAGGATGAATATAGAACCATTTTTCATCAAATTGCAGAGTTTGGCTCATTCAGTGGAATTAAATTAAAACAGATAAAAAGAACACATTACTTTACAGTGGCTAGTGTATTTCTGGACTTGCTGCCAAAAGAGGTTGGGGAAGCAGATCCCATCAATAGATTCAGACAGGAATTTGATAAGTTCACGTACAACAAGTCCAAAAAAAGGACAGTGAAAGGACTAGTCAAGAATTTACCTTTGTAAGAGCCACAGAAGCTGGGGGAGTACAAAGAAAAGAGTTTGAAGACGGTGGCCAAGCTTGTGTGCACTCTGTAAATAGTTTCTCCTAGTGCTGCTGTTTCTATTTGCTTTTCTGTTCAGAAAAACAGAATTTTGTATTAGCAAAACCTTGAAGACCCCCAAGGGAGGGAGAGGGCTATGGGTAATGAAAACAAGGACAAAAAACGAACAACAACAAACAACAAATGATAGAAAGGGAATAGTTACAGGACTGAAAACAGAGCTAGGGAACTGGAGCTAGGGAACAGAGCTAGGGAACTGGTGTCTC
Source organism: Pachycephala philippinensis (assembly GCA_013397055.1). Taxonomy (NCBI): domain Eukaryota; kingdom Metazoa; phylum Chordata; class Aves; order Passeriformes; genus Pachycephala; species Pachycephala philippinensis. The sequence goes on from VWZT01011116.1 coordinate 1,345,126, forward strand.
TGGAAGCAGAGACACCCTGATATCACCCATCACTTCTTGAAGGTTAACCAAGAAGCAGGTGGATGCTGCCCAGTGATGTTCTGCTTGGAGATGTGGGAGGATAATGAAATGAATGGACACAGGTTCCACTGTCACCAGGATCCCCGCATCCAGCTTCCTTCTTTTGGTGACATGAACAACCAACAGGGCCTGGAAGCCATTGATGAGGAGATCCTGCAATTTGAAAGGGTCTTGGTTAGACAGTGTATAAATAAAAAGTTCAGAGGGAAAAGCGCAGCTGGAACTCAAATGAGCATTTCTGGAGAAGAGATGGCATTTGACGTACACTCAAAGTACCTGATGTGTGCTAGGGTCTCTTGCCACCCTCTGAGAAAAAAAAAAGTCCACATTCCAACTCAGTGCGGCACTTTCCCCATTCATGTAGGTTCTTAGGACATCTTTTCCCTCTCTGAGGGATGTGAATTGTAAAGGCCTCCACAGGTGAAAGTCACTCTTGAGTTACTAGTGCTGTTCAAAAAATGATATGGAATATTTAGGACAAAGAGAACTTACAGAGAATTTGAAAACTTAGCTAATCCCAGGTGCAATAAATATAGGGTAGTAACTATTTTAAAGAGAGAACTAAAAATTATGTGCAACATCTCAGTAAAATTCTAATATTTTCATTAAACTGACTGAACAGAATATTTTGTTTTAAAGTACTATTTCATGTTCATTCTTTGCTGAAGTTACTTACCAGTTCAGAGAAGAGGGTTCCAACACAGGTATTTCCCTGTGGTAAATGGTATACCTTACTTAATGTAATGCTGTCTTTCAATGATAAATGAGTTTTTCACCATTGTTTTTATTTAACTGGAGGACCTGTGAAGCATTTGTAATTGGTTTGCATTTCAGAAACCTCTTTTATTAGAGAGGTAACTTCATAAAATTAAGTTCATGGGGCATTGCTTTTGGTTCTGAATAAAAAGAAATGAAAATGTTTCTAATAAATATCATCTATGTTGTCCATCTTCACTTCTAGCATATTCTAAAAGTCAAACTTGCTGATTAATGAATGGCAACAACTCTAATATGATGCACAGAATTAGATTACCAAATTTGTGACATCACAAAAGAAAGGTGCTTGAGGCAGAAGTCCTATTTTGTTACTCTTTTCTTAAGAGTGTACTTGCACAAAACACTGGACACGTTCAGACACTACACTGTAGATAGTTTCCTGCACAAAGACAATGGAAAGTCATTCCAGCCACTTTCACTAGACTGTAATGTAAGGATCCCCAAGGATTTGCTGAAAACAAAGACTGCTAATTTTAATTCCTATGTTATCAGTAAAAATAACTGTTTTGAAACAGAGATACCAACACATATCATAGACATCCTACTGAAAATTGTATGAAGCAACTGGAGCAGATATAAATCTAGGCTGAACATGACACAATAGCAAATTTCCAAAAATAGGCACAGATGGGGTTGGAATGGGAGAAAGAGTACATTTCTTTTATTACACCCTATTCATGGAAGCATGGGAAACACTGAAGTGGGAGGAGGGGAGGGCAGAGAGTGGGGAAAGAAGTTTACAGTTTCTCCCTAGGAAATCTAGGAAATATTTTTTGCCCCAGTTCCTGGATTACAGAACAAAATGAAACAAATGTAATATTAAAAAGAGTTTATCAGTCTCAGTAATACTGGACATAGCCTCCCTGCCAAGATCAGAAATACCAGGAAGTGTCCAGCACATTAACTACAAGGGGAGGTTGGCTGGTTCTGTTATGGGAGTGTCCAAATGAAGTGTTGTAAGACTCATTCCTTTCTTAAAACTGGGACATGGATGAAGATATATGTTCTCAGAATTGAGCTTTAAGAGCAAAATATCACATTGGAGACTATTCTGTGCCATGTCCTCCACTTCCACAAGCTGCCAAAATTATTATAATTGCTGAAGCATTTAAGTTACAGCCCAGACACTACAGGGTCTTGTAGACTGGAAATTGAATGCTGGATTTTCCCAAAACTTTTTTTTTGTGCTGATGTGGATGGCACACAGAGCCAATAGAGCTCTGGTTTATCTTGCTTCAAAGGCAAACAGTAGCAACTGAAGCAGCAAATGGCCTTTGAGAGGCAGGTGAATTTGTGAGGTTTGTTGACCATCTTTTCATCTTTGCTATAAGAAATAAAAGCGGAATTACTTCAATAGCAGTTAGAGGGCCAAAAGAGGACAACAGACACTGAATGCGTGGCAATACCTGATATTGTATACTAAACTATCTCCTATTTGTTTATCAACGAGAAAAAATTTGCTGACATGCTTTCTCTTTCTCTTCCTCTCAGAATGAAAACAGGATAGAAAACAAAGTAACGAAGCTGAGATGAAATTATTAGTTGATATTTGTTCCACTGCAAACACAGCTCTAGAGCATTTCATTTTTCTAGAGAAAAGGTGTGAAAGCATTTTCATGCTACATTTCAAACTCAGCTCCAATTCACCAGCCTTCTGCACCAATTCTCAGGTCAATGTCATAAATTTCCATTTCAAAATAGCAGCCTGTTTTTCCACTGTAATCCTTGCTCACCCAGTCTTTCTTCCCTCGCTCCAGTTACTGTGGTAAGCAGAACAAAATACTTGTGTAACTTCAATCACATGAATAATCCATCAAGGTCAGACCTCGGTACTGTCCCTTCGTTGTTACACTATACCGTGTTTTTTTATGTCTTCAAATTCATTTTATTACAAAGAAAAAAGCAGGCAAAAAGGATGATAAGGGTTTTTTTATGTTGCATATAGCAGAAACTAGATTTTGAAGTCTCTTTTCTCCAGGGCACAGAGTTCAGAGGCAGCCTTGAAACTCAAGACTCTATTGGGATTGTATACAACTCACTGCTTAATAAAGTAAATGCAAATATAAAATCTCTTAACATCTGACTTTTGTTCTGTTCATCTGCATGTTTTCTTGCTACTGTTAGAAAAAAACCCAAACCTAACTGCATTATTTTATCATCCATGTTCAACACTTTGAAAAAGCAGACTTCATTTTGGGGAATCTTCCCTGTTACCCTTGCCCCAACATTTCTCTTTGGCCAGTTCTGCAAGAAAAAAAAAATCTGTGAGGCTGAACTGGAGTAAGTACTCAAAAGCAGTAATGTCCTGACTTCCCCTCACATAATACTAAGGGTTTCACAAAAAGGTCTCGTCATTTGCTCCAAGATTTTACATGCAATATCGAAAAGCATAATCAGAAAAAGTCTAAATAATGCCAAAATGCTCCTGTAGGTTTCTTTCAGTTGAGGACTGTTTCAAGAATTGTGACAGTTGCGCACAAAGTGAATTAACATAAACATAATGTTACTTTCATTGTAATAACAGTAACAATTTAATGTAATCAGTGCAGTGATGGAGTAATGAGTCATTGCTTTAGGAAAATGACCAAGGAGTCTGGAAAAGGCTAATGAACACCGCAGTCAATGAAGATTGCCTGCCTTTAGTATACATCATGAATTAATGAGGCCTGTCTCCACTATCAAAATAGTAGACAGAGACACTCCACCTTCAAGGCCTGGTTTGCACTGAGGCACTAGTTAGACCAATTCTACCTTACCAGACAGCTCTCTTTCGAGCAGTAAAGCACACCAGCCATCAGCAAGTTGTTGTCCAACCCCTTCTCTGGTAAATGAAATAGAAAAGGCCAGTGCTTCATTCAGCACTGCTGTTCCATGCCACATCACAGGGAGAGGCACAGACATTACTGCTACTGCAAGAGAGGGGGGAGTTACAGGGGAAAAACAAAAAAAAAGAAGAAAAAGAAAAAGAAAAGCATAGTTCATGGCTGCTAATTAAGTTCAGTCTCCTTGTGGAACCTACTTCTGGGGTGAGGAATTCAGAGGATCCTCATTTGCACAATAGAATTTTCTCCTAACTCCTTCCCATGCAAGACCTGTTTTTTCCTGCTTCTTTGGGTCTGAATGACTAAGCTTTTCTACAGTCTTTTTCAATAAAACCTTTTTGCTTCTGCCCAAGGAACAGTTAGAATAACTAGCCCTTTGTATTTTAAGTTATTCATTAAAGTTAAATGGCTTTATCTTCAAGCTTGTCCTAGGGCAACTATTGTAAGGTTAACCTTTTTATAGCAGTGAATCCAGATAAGTTCCTCAATTTTCTCTGAATCTGGCCAGACACAAATATGTATGACTATGCCCTTGCTATGGTTCACAGTTGTTGCCTCAATACCTATTTTGATTTCCCAAAGCAGCACTGAACATCAAGGGGAAAAAGGTCACAAGCCAAGAACGGCAGTTTCAGGAAGACATGAGAGAGTCTCATCATTTCTTTTCTTTATTTTTTTTTTTGGTAAGACAGTGATCCTCAATACACTATCCAGATACAACTGGATTACTGTACTTAATACAGGGGTAACAAAAAACCACCAAAACCACACAGACCAAACCCCAGACCCAGTTAGTTCCCCACAGAGCAATCTTGCTTAGCAGAGTCTTTACCCCAGCCACACATTTCCAACAGTTCACCATCCCCACCAAATCTTTCTCAAATCTGGAGTGCTCATTGGCAACCTCACCTAGAAAGCAGACTCTTTTCTTCTTAAGTTTCGCTTTTCCAATTAGGCTCTTCGAATGCTTTCCTAAAGCTCCTTTCCAAAACAAAGAAGATGTGAAGCTCACATTTAAAACCAAGGGACATTTACACAAATCCACTGAGTACAATTAGGCAAATTAAGACTTAAGCAATTTCTTGTATCCATTGCTATATGTAGCTCTTTGCTTTGGCAGTAAGAACCAAACATTGTTAGGTTTAATTACTCAAACCACTACAGGATCATTTTAAAACATGTTGTTGTCTCTTCCACAAGATGGAGTGCAGTGATAATATCTGAGGATTTTCAAATTGAATCAATATATCATGTTTCCCCTATGCTAGAAAAACCCTTTAAATACTTTATCTAACCACAGTAAGACAAATCAGAAGCCCCCTGTGGGGCAGGTTAGTTGTGCCTATTTCAGATGGGAGGAGTTCAGAATTCATCCCAAAAAACAAAGCCCACAGGTTCTTTCAGGTCTTTTCTTTTGCATTCAAAATGAGCAGCAGAACTTAACAGTGATGAGAACTGAACTTAATTCTGATGGGAAATTGCAACCAAAAAGATAGTGCTCACACCCACTTGTAAAAGAAAATTTAATAAAGAAATAATTTTACCCAGTCAAGAATTTTGTAAAGGAGACAGAAAGAATTGATTTTTCTATGTATCTGCCTTGCAGTTCCCAGCCATAGCCTTGTGGGTGCAGGCCTGCCGAACTCAATCAAGAGTTGAACTTCTCAAAAATCAAAGCAGTATCAGTGCTTTGATTGGATGTAGCTGCTAGCATTCTATTGGCATCCCATCAGCTGTGGGCTTAAGAGATCCATTTGGGAGAACGAGAAGCTTCCTTATTCTCTTCTTTAATGGTCTGAGTTCACTTTGCACAGTTGTGATCTGATGTAGAGACACTTGTTAGCTGGCAATCAGGTAAATGCACTTTGAATAGGAAGGACTAGAAAGGACTCTTCCTTCAGGCACCAAGCTTTGTAAGAGAATATAGTTTTCATATCAGTTTACACCCCTTTATAGCCATTTAATATGATAATAATGAGTCTTGGCAATAATACATATTTATGTATTGGAACAATTACTTAAAACCACATTAGCTACCCTGAACCACATAGACTTTGGCCTGAAATTATGATCTATGGCCTTGCACTTCTCAGCATCAGCAGTCACCCTACCCCAGCTTGGAAGCGATATACCTGCCAATGCCACAAACTATGCAACCCTAGCATTGCAACTATATCCTGTCTGGAAGATCTGCCTTATTAACTTAGCTGTGTAGGCAATGAGGGAACATAAAGGTCTGTCTTAGTCCTTAAAAATCAGCTGGCACAACTCTATATAATAAAGTGACTCCTAGAGATAGATTCATTTTCCCATTATGTACACAAGAACTGCAGTACCAAGAGCATACCATATTTATGTCCCTGCCTGGCAGGAGGCTTGGCGCTCCTTTGCATTTGTTAATCCTGCTCTTCAGCATCTTTTACCTGGATTTTTAAGCAGACGCCTCCAACTTTACAGAACAGCCTGCTCGGCGCTGGGTGGTGAGAAATGACACAGGGGGGACGTTGCGGGTCTGCTGAGCCCAGCCTGCGCCGCCCGCGGGAGCAGGGCACGGGGGTGGCGCGGCCGCTCCGCCGGGAAGCGCCCACGGCCACCGGGGGCGGTGGGNCGGGCGAGCAATGCCCCTCACTTCTCTGCTTGCGCTGCCCTTCCTCCTCCTCCTCCTGCTGCCGGCTCTGAAGCTTTTGTTTTCCCCGGCCGCTGCGATGGCAGGAAACTTCCCGGAGGGATGGGCTCAGGCCGGGCTTGTGCTGCGC
>VWZT01011116.1:1352187-1477330 GCA_013397055.1 Pachycephala philippinensis
CCATCCCGAGAGGTGGCCGGGCTCCCACCGGCCCCCGGCACCGGCGCTCCGGGACACTGCTTGGAGGCACGGGGGAGCTGTCTGCTTGCTGTCACCTGCTCATCAGGCTGCTGCTTGTGCTCAACTCTTGAACCTGCCGGTGTCGGTGCGGTGTGTGCTTGTCGCTCCTGGAAAAAAAGAAATAGAAACGTCTCGCTTGGTTTTGATTGTTTTTCATCTACTTAAAAGAGTATGTAATTTTTATTTGGGTGTGCCACATAGTTTTCCTCACTTGCTTTGTAAAACTCAAATGATACAGTACAGCCTAATATAGATATATATATAACAAAGCATATGATAAAGTTTTTCTTGTAAATCAGCAAAAACACTTTTCCAAGAAAACAGGTAATTTACAGAAAGATACAGGTAACATAGGAATTTTCGATGGTCAGAGCTAGGCGTGGCTGGAAAGTTAGATCTGTGCCCAAGAGGGTCGTTGAACAAAATTGTTTGTCCTTACTGAAATGGATAGTGAATGCTTAAGCAGTGGGAAATGGGTTTTGCATAATACGTTTTTTATGGGACATAGTGCACATTCTAACATTAGAGCAAAGGCATCAGAGGCATCATACTGTGAAAAGGGCAGTTTTAAATAGAACATTTCTAGATAACTGAAAATGTAAAGAAATGTCAGAGAGATTTGTTTCAACATTGGTAACAAAGGTATTCTCAGTTGTCAAATGTGTTTTTTTTGTTGGTTTTGCAGTTATCTATTGTGAAAATGTATTTGCCGACGTTGCTGTAGCTCCAGCATAACAAAATAGACTCACTAGTAATTACATTCTTAGTCTACAGAAGCAAATTTGATAATGACTAGTAATTAGAAGAAGAATAATTTTTAAATAACTTTGCTTTGAAATATTTACTGCCAATTGATCAGCACTCAAAAGTACAGTCTCTTAGCTATTCTACCTTACTTCTCTATTAGAGAATAGCCTTACTGTAAGAATGTGTTCTAAATGTATAAAACTTTTTTTTTCAAGTGAGAAAATTAATGACTCTGGAAATTAGTAGTTCATATGCAACATCTGCCTACTCAGAGGAAACAGGAAGAAGGCAAGATGAACTCTACTAGTTTCTAATTTTCTTCTTTTGTGCTACAATGCGTAGGTGACTTTTGTCAGGTGCTGCTGATCAGACATTGCTTGTATGCTTCATCATTGCATTTGCCACTTTTAAAATATTTCTCTAGGAATAACAGCGGATAAAGCTTGGAGAGGCTGTGATCACTTCTCTGTGGTTAATTAAATGCACCCAAGACCATTTTCTGGTTCTGAAGCCAAGTGCTGTGGGTTAGCCCTTGTCAGTGCTGCTTAACTCTCTTGCCTTCCAGAACAGGAAATTTGCATGGGAGACCTGCAGTTGGCCTGTGTTAGAAGGATGCTGTGCTGGTGTGTGGCAGCTCAGCAGTCTGTGTGACAGTGAATTCCGTTTCCAGGGAATGATTCCTGGCATTGTTTGATTTACTAGTGTGGACATAGTTTATCTGTAATGTAATCTATCTGCAGGTAGCCTCCCTTAACTCAGTACTCAATCGTAGCGTTCGAATTTTCCTGCATTGAGGATCTCTGGCACTATTAAATGCTGCTTTTCATAGTCAGCTGCTTAGAAATGCCAGGGCTGCTTTCTTCCTTTTTTCTCTGCTTGTGCACGTAGGTGAGGAGGGAGTAGGTGAAGGCTTGGTGGTTTTCCCACTTGCCCATAAGGGAGAGGTAAAGAGCATCAGGAAAAGGCTTATGTGGCTTGTTCTGGTTGCCTGGGAATGTGCTCCCAGGGCAGTGCATGCCCATAAGCAGTCCTGATGGCTAGATGTGACGGTCCATGGCCCACAGTCACATGGAACTTCCATAATTATTTTGTTACAGGTAGCAAGTTGGGCAGAGCAAGTTGGGTTTGGGGTTTTTTTTAATGCTCTAAAGGATGTCAGACTTAGTTGTTAAAAATGAGGAGAAGGAGACAAGAGGAGGTGTAACTATTAGCTAAGGAATTGTAGTATCCAGAAGTAGAGTTTCAGGTCGAAAATTGTCAGGTTGTGCTGCCTCTCATAGACATATAAAATGCTTTAATAGAATGGTGTACTTTTTATCTCTGTAATTTGCTGGCAACCTTTATTTTGCTAACCTAGCTAGTAGCACAGTTTGAAGTTGAATAGGAAAATTGTTTAACCCATCTCATTTCCAGCTGAGGATAATACTTAGATACTTCCATAAATCTGAAGTATGTGATGGGACTTAGTGTCTTTAGAGCATAGGGTTAATGTTCTAAAGTACTTTCCCGAACAGGCAGCTTGGCTCAGTGAAATTCTTGTTGGTTTCATTTGAATGAAACCTCGTAAAATACAATTATTAATATTGAGCTATTGCTATGTGTAGTTTAGGAGAAAGGTGAGCTATCCTTTTTTTTTTTTGTTCATCTGCCTGTGTAAAAGGAGTGGTTCGGTAAGGTGTATTTACACTTAAACACTTGTTGGAGGTATCTGAGGAGTCCTACTGGTTTGAATGGCACTTTGAGAAATCCCTTGCATAACTGTAACCTAATTTACCTCAATCTAGATGTTTATTATACACAAGCTGCGTTTAAAAGAATATTATCAAGACCGCATAAGCACAGAAGTGTTTGGAAATCTAAAGCTTTTAAGTAGTGATGATGTGGCCTTTGGGGACTGTGCTTTATGCTTCTAGGACCCAGTTTTTTTCCGAGTGCTTTGCATCTCAAATCAGGCAACCAAAATTAGTGACTGGTTATGGCTTTTGCATCTCTTCCTAGATTTTCTCCTCCTTGGAGTTACTAAAACAAGGCTTGAATTATGTTAATTAAATATGACATGGTGACATACAATAATTGTGGAGAAAGCAAGGTTTTGAACACTTGTTCATGTCGGTGAGCAATGCACCTTCTGAAAGAAGGTGGATTCTCTGTGGATAGGTAGTATTTAGTCACATAGTTGAAGCCAATGTCACAGGGTTTAACTGCTACTTCTCAAGTCTTCAGAGCTTGACTTTCAAACCTTAATTTTTTAACATAGTTTGTGGGTGTGTAATTTTCCCAGTGCCTTTTTTACCCCTAAAAGAAATAGAAGCAAAAGGTGTTTTTTTTCCTGGGGTGTCTTTGATCGTTTCTGATGTCATTAGCAGAATGAGAACCTGTAAATGCCAACTCAGGCTGTAACTGTCTAAAATGTAGTGGTAGGTCGTGACCCATAGGTGGATTGACAATGAAGGGAGATACAACAGATGTATAAAGTGTGCTGAAATAACCCACATTACCTCTTAATTTTTATGTAATATAATATAACTGACTCGAAGAGGATGGTGAAGCTTCAAAGCACAGTTTCCATTCTGTTGGCCACAAGGCGATGCTCTCTGGCGACTTTACTGTTGTTTTCCCTGCAATATTCTACTTACCTGTTTCTTTCTGGGCTATCTTATTGCCCTGCTGCTTTCTACAATTTTCTGCCACATCCTTTTCTTTGTTGGTTTAATATATAATTTGTAGTTGCTAGTCACTTCATTTGGCCAGTTGGACTATTTTATCCTAATCCTACAGTTGCATGGGTCAGGTCATCTGGCCAAGCAGATCAGGTCTAGAAAGTAAAGGGGAAACTGGCTTTTAGATCCAGTGCTTGGATTTTACAGGCTGTAGTGAGGAAATAATTGCCATTATAACCTAAGTGAGCTGAGGCTGGGGCACAGAACTACAGAATAATTGAGATTGGAAGAGACCTCAGGAGGCCACATAGGCCACCACTCTGCTCAGTGCTGAGTCTTGTTGAAAGTTAGATGAGATCGCTCAGGATCGTGTCCACTTGAGTTTTGACTATCACGAAGGATGAAGATTCCACAGACTCTGTGAGTAACCTGTTCCAGTGTTTGACCACTGTCACTGTGAAGTTTTTTTTCCTAAGGCCTAATTGAAGTTACCATACTGTAGCTTTGTGTCCATTGTCCTTGTCCTTTGCTGTGAACCTCCAAGAAGAAGGTTCTTGAGCTCTTAGAAGCAACAGATATTTTTCTGATGCTTAATAACACACTTTCTGCTAGGAATATAGATAACTTTTGCCAAGCACATAAAAAACAATTCTGTTCCAACCATGGTTGCACACTTTATTCAATAACAGACTGATCAAATCAGTTGAATTACTTTTTTGTTTATGGGGGCAAAATAAAAGTCTTTTGCTTGCCTTGCTTTTTGAAACAGATTAGATGTTTAAAATTTCTCCTTTCTCACACATGATCATGCATTTTATTTTCCATCAGCTGACTCCTTCATTGTGTGTAGTGAATAGGTGCTGGTGGTTTAGGATGTAAATATAAGTCTTTAAGCTGGGCTTCTGAAAGCCAGCTATGTCATCCTGTGGGTTTTTTTTTTTCACCTTGTTAGGTGTATGGACCCCCCACATAGCAAATTTAAACCTACTGACTACAGGCTACTTTTGAGGGCTCTGTTAGAAATTATCTGCAGAGGACTACACTGACACTGAGGTAGTCTCAATGAGCCTTTCAGGCACTGTCAGTGAAGAGAAAAATAAGCCTGTTCAGAAAGTAGTTTATTCTACTACCTATGGCTGTATTATTTGCTCAGTGTCTCTCTGCTTTGTATCATTAGAGTCTCAATGGCTCTTTTAGCCATTCTATCCAGCTTTCAGGACAGCTACATTTAGGCAAGGTTAATCCTTATTGAGCACTTTTCCAGTCCTTTATTTTCTTGTCATTGCTCAATGTATGTTCACATGTCTTACCTGCAGCCTATTCTGAATGCTTAATAATTAACTTCAGTGCGTGTTTCTTTTGTGGTGATGTTCATCTCTGTATCTCAGTTCTTCAGGAAAAGTTAAATTATCTTAATTACCCTACTGTCTTGTGCAAGTTATCTTCCCTTTTAAAAAGGCAAAAAAGTGATGGGGCGGGGGCAGAAAAAAGCAATAGGGAAAATTTCATAAACAAGAGGTGTTCAGTTTTGATTGCTTTGAGCACAAGGGGAAAACTGTGCAACAAAGCAGAAGAAAAAGTGTGCATTTTTAATGCAAATTGTAAAATAATCATCCCTGTCTTTCTAAAGCTGTCTTGGAACTTCAAAACCTGATACTACTTAGAAGTGGTTATTGCTACAAGTTTTCCACATCAGTAGTGTAATTCATAAAATTATCCCTTTCAAAGGATTGTACAAGGTTCATGATGTATAATGATATCTTGTGAAAAATAGAGATTACTTTCTTTTTGTCAAACGCTTGAAATGTAATTTGAAAACACATTATATATGTTGATTAAGTTCCTATTTTCAGTAGACAATACTTCAACAAGCCTTTTATTACTTCATCACTTCAATTTTGACTCTTCTGTCAGTTGTCACTTCTGAATTTTCTCTAGACCATTTTCTTGAGTCTTACATGAGACTTGTGGATGTGTTTAAAAGCATTGAACATAATATACACATGATATTTTGATATTACTAACTGTATGTGTATATGCTTTTGCATATATAAACTCCGAAGTGCAGATAATGATTTTAAATTGTATTCATACCCAAATTTCCAATGCTTTGTCCTACTATTAAAATGACTTTAAGAACCTAAGTAAATCTCCAAACAAAAATCCAAACTTCCCACATCTAGCCAAAGATATGTTATGAAACGTTGAAGAGATGTGTGTGCTGTATTTGTGCTTCTGTTCTCTCAACAGTGCACTAGTACCCCAGACCTTCATGTGCTTGCATTGAGTACTCTGGAAAAATTATGTGGCCTGGAAAGGAACTACCTCTTTTGGAAGCAAAATCAACTGACTTGCCTCCCACCACATGCCTTATTTCTGGTTTGAGGGGTTCATGAGCTGGTAGAGCTGAGAAGAGCTAATTCCATCCTTTACACAACTGAATTCATTCAGCATGTCTGCTCAAGCTCCAAGTGTGTCACTTATGATAAGGAGGTGACATTTAAAAGAAATTTGGCAATATTTAATAATGACTCATAAAGGCATGTTGAGGGTATTTATAACAGGGAGAAGTTGTACTATGCATTACTGATATTGGGACATCTGCATCTGCCGTGAGAAATTTCCATTGCGTTTATTATGAGGATAGGGATGGGGTTGAGTGCATTTGCTGACTGAAGTTAGGAGAGCTTTCCCTCCCCATTCCCTTCATTTTGATAAGAAGGCAATTTCCGACTGCATTCCTCTTTTCTGGAGATATCAAATCAAAGCATGAAATCTCAGGTAATAGCACTTATGCTGTTAACTGCTAGATCCAAATGAACTGGATTAAATGTGTGTTTTCAAGGCCACCACAAATGATAGACTTGAAAAAGCATCTTCATGGTACACTGACAATACGGTGATACACTTCAAGCTATTATCAGCAAGGCTGAAAATGTAATAGCCCTGGAATATTCCCTCTGGTTTTTGCACTGTTTGCAAAGTCTGTCTCTGTTCTTGGATATGCAGCTATTTCAATAAATAATCCGATTCTTTGTTTCTTGATGCCAGTATAAATGAGTGTGAATTAGGCATCACATCAGAGACTGACCAGTCGCTTTGGTGGTCTTCCAAGATTTCACACTTCTGAAATGATGGGAAAGATGGGTTATCTTGATTCTGTTACGGTGTTCCATGGGATCCTGGCAAGCTCCAGAGCACACTGAAGATCCCAGCATCCTAACTCCAGGAAGGGCGGCCCTGGTGAATCACTTCTTGGGGAGGCTGGTGTCAGCTGTTGACAGGGCAATTTCTGTAGTTTGTTGAAACTACAGAATTGTGAAATGTGCCTGTTAAGCATTAGGTAGCTCTTACATAGAAGCATGAGTCAGATTTTCAGGCAAACATATGCAGACCATTGTAGATACCTAGAGGTGTTCATATACAGTACTGTTATGAAACAAGAGAAATAAAATATATACATGAAATGATTTAGGTGAATTCCCTTTCCAGAAATGCATGTTCTGTCTGACTGCTGAGTAAGCTTATGTCGTTATCTCAAAGGTGTGTTGAAATTAGGTGAGATCAGCCTCAGCCCTAGTAGGAAGAAAATGAGGAGGGGGGTGGTGTGTGTAAAACCAGATGCTGGTAAGGAAACAGACTTCCCTAAGGTCTGAGGTTGGGGCTGCGTATTGATAAGCACTTACCAAAGTTGCCAGACATTGCCAAAAGGCCTTCCCAGTCCACTGCTCAGCCTGCTCCAATCTCTCTTCAGTTGCTGTCAGCAGGTCAGGCAATGTGGACTTGTGTGCCACCACTGTACAGCAGTCACACAAGGTTATGCAGAACTATATGGTTGTAAATAGTTCATGGCATATCAGAGTTATTCTGTGGATTAAAGGCTGGCTTGCTGCTGATGAGCCTTTAAGATATAGGCAGTGGTGGTTCTATTCTACATAACCAGATATGAAGAATATCCTTTGCAAGGTTGAAGTTGCTAAATTCGTGCAAAACGGTGTATGCTTAAGATACATTCTGTGATTTTAAGTTGTATCCATTCATCCTGGTGATAAAAGGTCTGACTACCCAGTTTCATTGGGAAATTGCTAGTTACCCTCCAGTTCTTCATCTGACTTTCCTGAATATTTGAACCTGTGATTTTTACACTCGTAATGTTTAAAAGTTACAGTTGTGGACTGGATTTTTAGTTTAGTTTGTATAGATGATATTTATAGTTTTAGGTGTAAAAAGTTGAAGAGTAAGTATTTTTAAGAAAAATGTCTCTACTTTGTAAGGTGATCGACTTTCATCAGGGTTTTTTTGGCTGCCATTAATGGCATTGCATCCTAGGTCCTGCAAATTACTTTTCTTAGAAAAATCTTAAGAGAACTGATTGACCATGTGCAGCTCTGAAGGCCTGTTCAGCTGGGCATGGTGGAACAAAGATGAAGTGTTTTAATTTCTGAAACTCTTGGTGGAAGATATTCTCAGTATGGGAACCAGTTTTTCGAACTAGAGCAGTAAGAATTTGCGTGTGTGTTTTAAGGACATTACTGTCTTTCCAGATTCATTTATATGCTCAGTAATCACGATGACTGTATGCTGTTTAAAATATAAATGGTTTTGAGCCTATTTCCGGTGTACGGGAGGATATGGTTTGAGAATTTAGCTTTCTGCAGCCAGATGGATTATAGTGTTGCTAAGGAAACCGACTATAAATGAAGTGGCAACTGGGTGTCCCTAGAATATCAGACTGCTTGAAGCTGGTATTTTAAACTCATTTAGGTGGGTAGCTGGATGATGTGATGAGAAGTTAATTTCTTGTATTTTATGGTTCGTTAATTTTCATTGCTTTATTAGTATTTATAAAAGGTGCCTTAACTTCCCACTCAAACTACCTGGCGTGTGGGTCACTGAACAAAAATTTGCTATGGAAATTAGAAAATGGGTAGAAGCTATACAGTGAAACAGGTTCTAAAATAATCATTCAGACTACTGACCAGTGGATAGATAACAGTGTAGGAAGACCTGGCAGCAGTATGGTCTGAGTGAGAAACTGGGATGAGGAAGTGATCTGAGTTGCTTCAGAGTACTTGGGAAAGAACAGAACTTCTACAGACCTGGTGAAGTTACCGGTTTTGAACTTCATATATAAACATCTATATTATAGCTTTATGATATACATACATGAAGTTGCTTGGAGCAAGGGAATTGAATTGCGGTTTTGAAACTTGCTCTGCCCAAGAAGATACCTGGCTCTTTTTTCCTAGTGCTTTTCCTGAAAATGTATCGAGTTTCGAGACCAGGGTTGTTGACTGATAGAGCAGAGGTGGGTTTTTTCTTACCAGTGAGAATGAGCCATTCCAGCTAAGCATGCAGCTAATAGGGATAAAGACTTAAGTAAGCTGAGCCTGCAGGACAGACAGCAGCCTCTCGTGTTGGCAAGGTGGGCTGTGAGGAGGACAGGCAATGGTTCAGTCTGTGGAGCTTCAGAAACTTGCCTTAGCTACTTCTGTAACAAAAAGGAGGTCTGGAGAGCTCTTGGTAAGACTGCAAGTGGTAAGAACTTGCCAAGCAAAGGTAGTTTGTGAGCTAAATATGAAGTGGAAGGCTAAGGAAGGTTTTCAAGTATGTACAAGTGGTTGGTAGAATTTCCATTCTATGTGTTGTGAATTGAAATTAAACTGTGTTCAGTAAAACACGTTCTGGAAAATGTGTCATTGTTCCAGCAGTGTTAAACCTTCCCACTATGCAGTGTTTGAACTGTTATTTAGAGTACGTTTGAGAGAACTGTTTCTGGTCTTTTCAGCCAGGTAGGCAACAGAGGTCTCTGTGGAGGTGGCATTAAATGCACCATAACTTTTCCCTCCATGATTGTCAAATGACTGGATTTGTCATATTTATATGAGTACTGTCAGTCTGCATATGGATCAGGATCTGCCACTGTCTTTTCATTGGAACAGTAACTAGGCACAGACTAGAACTTCATAGCATGTAAAACATGACTTGTCCTCTTTAATCACTCCTTTGCTGAGGGGCTTTGGAACTGAGCAAGTTCATTGTCCTGGTGGCTGTTTGCTCCTGATGCCTTGAATCTTTCCTATAAGTCACTCTCTGTGTGCTCATTGTGTGGTGGAAGGAGCAGTAGGACCCATGAGAAAGCTTTTTTTTTCAATAAAGAGCTTTTTTCTTTTTTTTCTCCTGAGTTGGAGAAAAAAAGCATCAGAAGCATCACTTCTGATTTTTTGAGTGTTGGTTTTTGATGTGTTATGCTGAATAATGTTAATTTCAGCAGTATCATTAAGGTTTGTACGGAGATCTGGAGAGACCGTAGAGGCAAGGATTTAATTTTCTGATCTCATGGTGGATGTCATTGCACTTGTTTTCCTATGAATCATCAAGTTTGAGTTGTTTCTAACTTTTGCATGTTAGAAACAATGGTGTTTTAAAAAGTTGATATGAGCGTCTGGGTCTGAATTTTTCAGCTGTTACTGAGTAGTTAAAATTTAATTAGAAGTTACATGTTACATTTTTTTTACTATTTAGTTATTCCAGGTGCAGGATGATAAGTTCCGTGCACTATTTTCTCAGAATCAATTTCATATATAAATTGAGACTAAATAAACTTCTCTGTAACTGAAGAAAGACTGTTATTATTTGCAAAATTCATTAGTTGAGCATACTTAAACAGCCTTTGGTTGAGTAGGGAAATATGATCTTTAAGCTACCAAAGCGGAAGACAGCAGGAATTAATGGATTCCCTTACCTTTCTGGTAAGGTAATATTTCTCTTTGTAGGGTTGAGGGGCTTGGGATGTTTTTATTTTTCGGTGGTGTTGGTTGGTTGTTCTTTTTGGGGGTGTGTGTTTTTTCAGGTTTTTGGGGTTTTTTTTGTATTCATTACTTTTTAAAAATTGTGTGAAAATCCCGATTTATTATTAAAGGAGCTTTTCCATGGAAAGAAGACTTCCTTAAATATGAAGTTTGTGAACTCAGAACTGCTGTAACTACCTATGCAAGGCATTTGATTTGGTCTACTGTATGCTTAACAGTTCCCAAGTAGCACAGAACTAATGAGTAGTACAAAATCCCTTTGATTAACTGTTAATTTATTTGTAACAAGGAATTACAAGGTACTTAAAAAAAATTGTTCTTAAAAAGGATTTGAATTCTTCAGTTGATGCACATATTTGTTTGCTTTGCATTTTTATGATTAAAAAACCCCAAAAAACTGAAGTACTGATTTCTTGTATTACATGAAAACAAAAATGTGCTTTAAAAATCATCATGGCTCATTTAAATATTTTTGGCTTGCAGATGTAATCAATGTTTTTTTATCTCTTTGGGATGCATGTTCCAAGCCCTGCTTGTTGGGTCTGTACAGAAATTGTTAGGGCCTGTATTGCATAGGGTCTGAATGTCTGTACTATGTCATCTCGCCCTGAGAGTTGTCCAGATGGGAACTCTTAATTTAACTGCCTTTTAAAATCTCTAGTGTGAATAGATTTCTGACTAGGATTGTTTCTCCAAAATAGTTGTTGTCTTAAAATTGTTATTCCAGTTGGCTGACATGACCCAAAAATAATTTATTTTATGTTTCTGTATTAGGAAAGATAAGTTACTCCTGTAACATGTAGCTGATTTTTAATAGACTAATATAGACTAAAAGCAAAGTCTTGGGTAAATCTGGAGGAAAAAAATCAAAGAAACACTTATAACTGCTGGATTATTTTTTTGTATTAAGCATTTTATGTTTGGTTGAACAGAGATGATAATAAGTATTGGGAATATATATACATGTGCACATGTGTATATGTATGAGAAGAAAAGTTACAATATAAATAGGCACATGAAGTAAATCTTTGCTTAGTTCTCAGCTAAATCTTACCATTGCAGCCTTTGAGCACTCTCAGAGCAGGAAGCTGCAAGCAGGAGTCACCTTCTTTGGCTTGCAACCAGCACCTCATCTTCTCACCAAGAAGCGAGATCCATAACACCTGGAATGCAGCAGCAAGACTCCTGGGCAGGCATGGAACTTGGCTCTAGCATGACCTGAATCCCTGTGGGAAAAGCAGAAGCAGGGCTGATCACTTTGCTCTGGGAGCTAAATCAAATCCCAGGAACTTGTGGGCAGCACAGTGTGTGAAGAGAGTACACATTTGGTCATTCTAATCACCTTTTCATTAGCATCCCTGCATCTTTTTATAAAAAGATGGTTTTTTGTTAAAATAAATTTTGTTTCAAGAAACAGCTTTGGTTTTGTTGGAGAGACAGCTTCAATTCCACCTGTGTAGACTGCTGCTGCTGGTGTTACCATTTTTACAAGCTGAATTTTGTAAGCCCTTGCTTACAAAAGAAGACAGTGTGTTAACAGCTGTTGTCAAAACTACTGGCAAATAAAAAAAATTAATCTTCTCCTGTTTTTAGCAGAAAGCAATGCAATAGTATATGTTGTGTATACTGGGACACTCCAGAGGAAGTAAGTATGATGTAATGCAAGGAGCCTTTAGATCTTTACCTTAAGGTATGTGAAGGTGAAACATTTTCACAGAGCTCAGTCTTTCATTCAGAGAATATACTGGAGAAAGCTCTGTAGCTGAAAAGCCAAAATAGCCTTAGGACAACTCTCTTAAAGCTTTCTGACTTGAAGCAGGGTTTTTTACTTGCTTATTAGCTTCTGATGGACTGACTTTTTTGTGAAGGAAGTAAACTTTCAGTATTTCACTTCATTGTTGCCCGTGGTTTGACTTACTATCCCAAGAAAGTATTAGGAAAACTTGATAAAATGTGGCTATAGACCAGGCTCAAGGAGGCATAGAAAATTGTCAGTAAAGTACGTAACAAAGTTTCGACTCATTTGAAAAGCAGTTATAATATTTCTGAGCTTCTCTAGCCTCTTGCTAAGTCTTTAATGTAATCTGAATACTTACGGGAAACACCTTTAAGTTTAATTATGTTTAAGATCTTTGTGATTTTAGTTCCACTATTTCAGTTCTGTGGAAATGACAGCTCCTGGTTTGGGGAATCAAAATAGACCTAATAAGATGCAAATTTCCCTCTGATCATCTGTAAGTAAAGTTTTTGCACCATCCTTGCTTGTGGCACAGGACTGCCTTGAATTTTAGAGGAATCTAAAATACCTCAGTATGTAGAAGCTAAATCTACATCTTAAGCCTTGATGTGTATTCCCCAGCATCTCACAGCTTCAGGCCAGAAATGTGAAGCTTTTAAATTTGCTTGCCAGGGTCTGTTTTAGTCCAGATGATTCTTTCTGCTTTGGGACTGGGGAGGTGGGTTCAGGAATGAGTGAATGAAGGAGGAAAAGGTCAGGACTACCCTTTCAGTAGCTCTGCCAGGTCTAAATGCTGGTGTCATTGAGGTTGTAATTCCACAAGTAGAGCTCTTTGCATGAACAGGAATCCGTGCACTCAAATTTCTTGAAGGGTTACAGAGCTTTTCCCCTCTGTTCTTAGAAAAGAGCCTGACTAATCATTTATAATGGAGTGGAAAAAAAGGAATTTCATTATGAAACAGTGTTAACCTCTAACTGTCAACAGAAAACTACCCAAAGCAATCTTGCCCAGCAAGCTCTGCAAGGTACTCCAATTTAATAAAAATTTCCAGATTTACTTTGAAAAAGTGTTTTTATTTTTTTCCTTCTTGGAGGCTTGAAGTGAAAGAATTTCATAGTTCATTGTGATGTTTTGAATGCTTGTGTAAATTGATTTTAAAAATATATTCATTTTAATGAGAGTTGGGAAGGTTTTCTGTGATCGTGTAAGGAGAGATTGGAAATGGCTCTTGTGTCAGAGGATGTGCTTGCGTGGTGGGAAGATCTTAGAGGTTATCGAGGTATTTAATTTGTCCAGGCTCCTGGTAGTTTTCTGCTTCCTTGCAAACCTGTTCACTTCTTTGACACTTCAGAAAGCAGAAGGAAGATTAACAGTTTATATTACTTACCTCACTAAAGAGGGAACAAACCAAATGAAGAAAGCCTATAATAATCCAGTGGCTACATTTTTATCTCTTTTATCCATTGACAAATCTGAGAATTGTGTTTTCCTTCTCTCCTTGTTCTCTGGAATAAATATAAAGACCAAATTTTTGTGCTAATTCGAAACAACTTGTATCACTAGTTTATCAGAAAAATCTTTCAGACACTGGCTTCTATTGTGACTAGATAATGTGTTCTGCAGAAGGCAGATGTCTCAGCAGCCTCCAGTCTGGCAAATCAAGCCTTGTGCTTTGGGTGTTTGAAGTCCGTGTTAAGTTGGCTGCAGCTACAGAAACTTGTCGCTTGAATGATCAGAGGGGTCAGTACATTATGTGCAGTCTTAGAGTGCAGCTTGTTCTTACTGCTTCCTTTGCTGAAGGCCATTGTAAACTCATTGGCTGGTTTGTCCTTCAACCCCTGTGTGCATCGTTTATTTAGAAACCTGTTCCTGAAGGATCCTGACATCTTTTGTTCCAGTGTGGAGGTGACTTAGAGATGTTCCTAAAGCTTATTCTTGCAGAAATTAAAAGTTATGTAGCCTTTTAAAAACAAGCATGTAAAGTGTCTCATATATTTGTCCTCTTGCTTTATGTATATAAACAATATTTATAAATTAATTAGGTCACTTAAATCTATTAGTGTGACATAAACACAGTTTTCAAGGCTCACTGAAATTTTATGGCTTCCTTCTAAGAGTATAAGGAAAAGCTTCATTGAAAATTGACCTTCTTGGTTAAGAACAGGTCATAATACAATATGTAACTTTTTAGCTGTTAGACCCAGTTTGCAGAAATAATTTTAACTGTCTGACGTATATTATCAGTGTGATGATGATTGATTGGTACAAGCATGTGTGAAGGAAGTGCTGAGATCCTACATTGAAACTTTAGTGATATATTCTTCCTCTCTAGACCTGTTTTCTTGTCCTTTGTTTTTCCAATGCTGTTATCTTTACTGTTTGGGGAAAACTTATTCATCTTTTTTATGATGCTCAGTAGTACCCTGTAAATTTAAATGTTACTGTTTTGAGAGTCTTTGGGGATATCAAGATCAGGATCCTGATGGTTAAGGCTAAGAATTTATTTTGATAGATCCAGTAAGACTTACGGCAGCTGGCTGCTGTGTGCTTGTCTACAAGTGAAATAAACATAGCTGAATGAGACCTGAAACAAGGTGTTAGCTCCAACCCTGGCAGATACTAGTATTAAATGGTGAGATTCTTATGATCCACAGGTGACATAGCTGAGGATCTCTTTGGTTTGGTGAAACTGATGCCTTAGTCCGTTCTGTACCTTCTGCCAGAAAGGGGCATGTGATCTGCCTTCTGTCAGGAGACACAACATATTCTACATCTCCCAATAAAAATAAAGTTTCATTACAGGGAAAACTTTGCTATTCTGCTCTTGTCTTGCCTTGAGTGTAAATATGTCACATTTTAGTATTTCTTTTTTTTTTTTTTTTTTTTTTTTTTGGCAGGTTGTTTGGGAAGAGAGTAATTTGCTGAACAAAACAGCACAAGATGACTTATGATTCCTGCTCTTCATGGGAGCCTGTCTGGATTGGTATGCGTTGGATTTTGTGTGTTGGTTTTTTTGTTGCCACACTGACATATAGTGATTGCATGTATAATCCAAAGGTCCACTTAAAATTTAGGGATCCAGTCATTTAGGAAGCTTTCAGCTTGTTAGTTGCATGTTAATAGCTAGGTGGAGACTATGAATTAAAATAGTATGTTTTCAGTAATATTCAGTGTTTACTCTTGTTCTGTGTACTAGAATCACTCAGCTCTTCATCATGAATGTGGTTAGTGTGACCATTGAGCTAGAGGGAAAGTCAGAAGTCAGGGGAAATATGACAGTACTGGAAATGAACCTAGAACTGCCCAAGTCCTTTCACATGATCTGCAAACTGAGAACATGATTTTTCCCAAGAGCTAAGAAAATAGAATTATTTTTTACATTTTGAGTATTTTTGGTTTACAGTAGTAATAATGACTACCATGACTGACGTTTCTTGACAGTTAATGGCTCTGAATTAAGGTCATAAGGAAATATCATCAGGAGGGCAATTAGTTGTACTAAATGACCCAAAGCAGAGGTGACTGTTTCCCACAGTGCTTTCCTATGAAAATTGCCACAGTAGTGTTTATAGAGTGGAAAAAAGAACAATTTTCTAAATTAAAGTAATGCCTCTTGTGAATAGTTTTATGGGTCATCTACTCATGCAGTGTAGTTGATTAGTTTCAATTTAGGTTATATGTAAATAGGTATTAAAACTGAAAACTGCTGGTTCCTTTTAGGTGAGTAAGAACATTGTCCCTGCTGCTTTGTGGTCTGACTCATTCTTTTCACTGGTGTTAGCAGAAGGGATTCCATTGCAACATGTTCCTGCCTCTGCTTAATTGCATAGGAAACAATGCTCGATTCATATTGAGAGGGGTGTATGTCCTGGGCTGCTTTGTGCAATAATGGGGTGTCAGCGAGCACATACTTGAGTATTTTCTCATGGCACATAAATTCTTTTGAAAACAAAATAAGCCTGTGGCCTTCATGCTTCTTTTTATTGTTTTTCCCCTAAGAATATTTTGCATTTAAATGTTTTTTATGTTGCAAAAAATCTTTTTTTGCCGAAATTTACCTGTAAAATAAAACCATTGATAGAAGCTATAAAGCATGCAGAAGCTTCTGTGACCACTTAAAACATCCCCAAGAAATAGGATTGCTATACTAGGCAGTGCTACCATCAGGTTTCTAAATAAGAATGATTTTTGTATGCTGGATGAAATCTTGGTGCTGGTCAGTGTTGAAAATGTGCTTGCTTTTAGCAGACAAATTTATTAAGTCATTGAATATTTTGACAGCTGTTCATAGTGTGTTCTGATCTGAGTTAACTGTTGTTATGGCACTGTTACATTCCCTCTTTTGTCTTTTTTGGAGTTCCTGGCTTTGACTGATGTCAGCTTTGCATGTATGATATAATCTTTTATTTCCAGTTGAGCATGCTATCCAAATTTTGAACAGGAACCTTTTAGCTTCTAAACCTCTTAAAAACAGATGCCATAGTTCTAGCAATAATTATATTTGATGAATGGAATTTCTGTGTTATTTAGCTTTAAGTATGTGCTTCATTGAAATAATTGTGTCTATTATGTTCCATAAAAAGAAAGTTGCATATGAGTGAGAACCTTGCTTGAGAGAAAATGTGCATACACAGTAAATTTCAGCACTGAAATTGAAAAAAGCGATTGTATGAAGCTTTTTTGCATCTGAAGAGAATCTGTGAGAGTTCATGTTCCAAAAGTGAGAACACTGTGACAAAAAGGTACCTATCTGTCTCTTGCTTGAGTACCTGATCATCAGTAGGCTTACCCATTTAAACTATCAAAGCATGGTTGTCTTTTACAAGCTGTGTGATTACCATTCAGCAAGGACTGGGGCTTTGCAATTACAGGATCTGCCTTTCTCAAAGAGCAAGTGAGGACTGAAATGCTGTTGCTGTGAAATTTTCTTATTGGTTTCTTTCATCTTATGTTTCTATCTTTACATGATTTTGGGGAAGTAGGAACGAAAGGTAGGAAGAAGGGTGGGAGGCACATGTTTAATAATCATGTGCATGCTCATGGAAGAAGGCCTTTAAGTAGAGAGAAAAAAAAAAGAAAATTTTATATATGACTGCAACAGAAGGGAACGTCTTGAATTTATTGGCTGAATTGTCAGTAACTTTCATGAAGATTGATAGCCAAGAAACAGCATTGCCTTCAGGATTGATAAGTGTAAATCCAAACCACATCTGAGCATGCAGATTCTGTATGCATTGCACACAGAGATTTCATACCCAGAGTGATAAACAGAGCACAGAGCTGGAAACCATCAGAAAGAAATGAGCTCAGGAACACCACTGAAGAGTTAATTTCTTCATGCAATCCAAAGCCTGCAGTCCTCTTACTAGGTTAGGTGTCTTCTTTGCAACATCTGATCACTGCTCACTCTCTTGTCCTTCTTGGAAAGATATGGCTGATGACTTATGCACCAGCCAAATGGCTGGTGCTCTCTTTCCACTTTAAACACTTGGCTGGGTCCAGGCAGCAGCTTGGATGAGGTCGTTCTCCTCCTCTTCTCTTAATGCTGCACAGAGAAACATGCGAACATCACACAGAGGGGAGAAAGCACAAAAGAGGATGTAGATATTTGCATAGAGAGCTGGGATGGTGAGAGAATATGGGAGATTATTTTTCTTAGGCACATTTTCTGGGTTTGTTAGGAATCAACTATAGACCCTTGTGAGTCCTTTGTCTTTTGCTATATACTGGGTGCTACTGACTTGAGAAATGTGGGGTAACACAATCTTTTCAACTGAGTTAAAGGTGCAGAACACTTTTGCTCCTTCTCCCCTTGTCTGGTTTCCTTTGTTTAGAAGGAAAATTTAGGATAAAGCAGTATTTCTGAAACTTTTATTGTTGACTATGGAACATTAGCAGTAGTTTGTTTTTTGTTGTTTTTTTTTCCTTTTTAAAGCTTTTATGATATATATTATCATCTAAGCCTCTGCTGAACTTCATACTTCAGAGTGTGAGGTTGTGTGGCATAAAGGATGTAAACTTAACCTGAGTGAGCAAATTCTGTTATGTATATTTAAAGCTAGTCAAGTACCTGCATGTATGTGCTCAGATGTCTGTATTCAAATCAGATGGCCAAATATCCTTTGTAGTCAGCAGAGAGAGATGGGTGATTCACCTCTTTCTGTCATGGACATCTGTATAATAATATGAAATATGTCCTAAATTGCTGTCTGAATTCACAGAAGCTCTATGGCATCCACAACATCCTGTGGCAAGTGTTTTCATAATTACATGAGAAATAATAATTCCCAAATGTGGGGTCCTCAGTTCGAGAGAGACATGGACATGCTGAAGAGAGTAGAGTGAAGGGTTACAAAGATGATGAAGAGGCTAGAGCACCTCTTCCATGAGGAAGGGCTGAGAGAGGTGGGACTGTTCAGTATGGAGCAGAGAAGGCTCAGGGGGAGATTATCAATGTATATAAATACCTGGAGGGAGGGTACAAACAGGACAGAGCCAGGATATTTTCAGTGGTGCCAGGTGACAGAGGCAGTGGGCAGAAACTGAAACAGGAAATGCCCCCTGAACATCAGGAGACAGTTTTTCTCTACTGTGGCCTTCTACTTGGTGGCCCTGCTTGCACAGAGAGGTTGGAGATGACCTCCAGAGGTGTTTTGTGTTTTTTCGACTTTTTCTATTCTTATATTATGAGAGACAGCAATCATTCACTTAGCCTGTGCCACTAAAAACTCAGTAGACCTCTATGATACCTTTTTTCAGTTGCTTTTGAATAGAGATCAGGTGGTGCAGAACTGAACACAGTACTGAAGAAGTGCCATAGATGTATATTGTAGCAGGTGGTGTATCTCAATATACAGAGTATATAGCGAGCTCCTGGTTTTCTTCTCAGTTCCTTTGCTAACAATTCTGAACACTTGGCTGATGTTTTCATAGAGCAGACTAGGAAAATTTGAAGATCTGCCTTTCTTCTGGATGGTAATTATTGGTTTAGCATCTGTTACTGTGAAGAAAACCTTTTTCGGTACAGGCAGAGCTTTATCTCTAGTACAGAATTTTATAGGGTAGACTTTTAGCTTGTCACTAACTCTCAAGAGATCCCTCTGCACCTTTTTATAGTTGACTTTTGTTTTTATTAAATTGACCTGAAAAACAGTTCATGTTCATCATCAGCAAATGTCATGGTTTTGCATTTCCCTCTTCTCCTCTATAGATTAAAGAGCTTGAATCCCAGTAAAGATTTTCTTTGTAGGATCATTCTGCTGACCTTTTTTCTCTGCAAAAGTAACCACTCCTTTTTTTATTTCCTATTTGAAACTGATTATTGTCTGTAGGAGAGTTTTACATTTGTCTAATGTCAGATTAGTTTCTTTTAGAGCCTTGATGGAAAGACCTATTCAAAGCCAATCGGAAATGCAGAAGTTACCTTTGCTGACGTATTGCTTACCTAGCTCTAAAAGATACCGCCCTGGGGATCTAATTTTCTTGCTCCAAGATTTTAAATCCAGAATTATTTGTTGAATTTATGTTCTTTTGCAGTCCCTGCAGAATGCTACAGTTTCCTTTCCTTCATAGTGTTCTCAACTTGTGGAGTCATAAACCTCAGTGGAACTTTGGGTGAGATTTTCTTGTTCATTGCTAAAATATTTCTTATTTATTCTGGAAAGTTCTGTTAACCTTTTTCCTGTTGGCTGTATGTTTTATTCTAAAAAATGTTAAAGAAGACAAGTAAAGGAAAAGTTTATATAGATCAAAGAAAGAAGAGCTTTGGCTATTATATATGCTTTAGCTGTAATTAACATTGAGGCTTTCTCTAAATTAGTTGGTGTAAAAATAAAATTAAAGACAAAGAATGGAGGGGAAGAAAACTATCATAAAGTTAATGGCATTGGTCATTTTTGCAAACTGTCACTGTACATAGCTGTATATACTTTTGCTGAGTTTTACAATCTTTGAAATATAATAGGATAAAATAGAAAATTATAACTCTCACTTGAGCAGTAAGACCTCTAGAAAGTGGAATTTTTATGGCTCTCTATTGGGTTTGTGTGACAAGGTTTTGGTAGCAGGGGGGCTGCAGGCATGGCTTCTGTGAGAAGCTGCCAGAAGCTTCCTCTGTGACCAATAGGAGCAATGTCAGTGGAAGGGACCCACGCTTGAGTATTCAAGAAAAACTGTGGCCTGTGGGAAGGACTCATATTGGAGAAGTTCATAGAGGACTGTCTCCCATAGGAGGAACCTAGTCTGGAGGAGGGGAAGAGTTTGAAGAATCTTCCCCCTGACAAGAAAGGAGCAGCAGAGACAACATGTGATGAACTGACTGCAACCTCTGTTCCCTGTCCCTCTGTGTTGCTGGTGGGGAGGAGACAGAGAAAATTAGGCAGAAGGTTAAGCTCTGGAAGAAGGGAGGGCTGAGGTGAAGGTGTTTTTAAGATTTAGCTTTATTTTCTCATTACCGTACTCTGATTTAATTGGTAATAATTTAATCTAATTTCCCCAAGTTGAGGTTTTGCCTGTGATGGTAGCAGGTGAGTGATCTCTCCCTGTTCTTATTTCAACACACAAGCCTTTTGTAGTTTTGCTTCTCCCCTGGCTAGTTGAGGAGGGGAGTGAAAGAGCAGCTCTTGTGGGCACCTGGTGTCCAGCCAGAGTCAGACCATCACAAGAGTCAATTAAATTAGGATGTTTATAATAATACCTGTTCATTATACCATTGAAAATTAAAGGGACACAGAGAGGTTAATAATTTGTCTTAAAAATGCTGATGGTAGTCTGGCTCTGGAAATCATCTAGTGATGGAGCTTGCAGATAGTCAGGGAATGAAAGGAGCAGGTCATAGTGCTGATGTTACTTCATGAATTCTTGACATCAGCCTGAGCAGGCTTGCTTCCAGATTGCTAGAAGTCCAAACTGGGGGCATAGATGAGACTTTGTTGTCTTGCAGTTCATTTCTTTGTCGGTGGAGTATTATCCAGCAAAGGGTAAACTTTTGATCCTACACAAAGCATGTCATCCTTGTGTAAATTCATAAAGAACATTCTTTTCTCCCTTTATTTTTGGTTGACATTGATACTAAACAGAACCTGCATAAATACTGTGGTCAGGGTTTTTGCTACCAAGCATAAGCTGCTTGTGTTAGTAGCAGAAGCTTGTCATCATGTGCAGAGATGGAGGAGAGAGATTGCCCTCTGAAATGCCTTTATCCCTCTTCTGATGATAAACATGAAAACAGCCAGAAGGGACTATTTCTGTCATCCAGAATGAATGAGGTGAAGCCCATTTTATGTTTCTGGCTGTAGTGATCATTTTTTGAAAAGGGCATAAAATCCTTCTGGTTTCTAGCTTGATCAGGTGCCAGTGTGCTCTGAGAGTGTTTAATTTAGTAGTCCAAGATAGAGGGGAGGAGCTAGCACTGGAAAGGGTAGAGAGCTCTCAACTCCTTTGCATTTTCTATATTAAGAATATATATATATATGTAAGAGTACAGTAACTAGTACTAATAGTGCAACAAGACAGTGCTTGTAACCTATAAAATAAAATCTTGCATTGTGTCAGTACCTAAAGGGGGGTCTGCAGGAGGGCTGGAGAGGGACTTTCTACAAGGTCAGGGCAATGGTGTTAAGCTGAAGGATGAGAGATTTACACTATATACTAGGAAGAAGTTCTTCCATGTGAGACTGGTGAGGCACAGTACAGGTTGCCCAGGGATGCTGTGGATGCCCTGTCCCTGTATGTGTTCAAGGCCAGGTTGGATGGGGCTCTGAGCAACCTGGTCTAGTGGAAGGTGTCCCTGCCCAGCCTTCCAGCCCAAACAATTCTATGACTCTATAATGATAAGGGAGGGAGTTCAGCAGGATGTCTAAGGATTCAATTTACAAGGAAAAAAAAGCACATGGTTAAATTATGTGGTATACCAAGATTAATGAACAAAAACATGCCTAGACCTGTGAAAGCAGGAAGACTTGCTGCCAGGGGAAGAGTTGTAGTGACCAAAGAAGTGATGGTTTCCTGCACCTTAATATGAGTCAGTCCCTAAATGAAACAAATTGAGAAATGCTTTTATCGTGTGGACAAGTTATTTCATAATAACAGGTTAGGATGTTTTGCATGTTTTTCCTGAGACATCTGATGTGGATGACTGACATGACATGGAACCAAGAATTCTGTATTGTTTACGATAACTTGTATAAATAGGCTTTTGAGTGCTTACCAAACAGGCAGATAGGCAATATACTGATACTCCTTAAGCTATTTAGAAATGTTGTTAAAGTTTCCACCTGCAGGCAATTTCAAAACAAAACAACAAAATTAGTTCAAAAATTACGAGATTTAAATAAAAGTACTTATTTGATTTATTCACTCTTAATCAGTAAAGTTTGTTTTCAAACACAAAAGTTTTCCAGTCTTGGTTATGGTAGAAAAAAATGGTGAATTGGTGAGTTGAGAGTATTGTACAGTATTAGCAGGACTACAGGAGCAGGATCTATGAGAGAAAGGCCAAATATTAAGACTCCCGTGTCAATTGTGTCAACCTGAAGTTTAAACATATATTAAGGATACTATTGTCGTTAAGGAAAGCTGAGCAGTCATTAAGTTCCCATTGGTTTCAGAGAGTTTTACTTTGTTTATTTACATTTCTTTCTTCTTTTTCAGATGGAAATACTGACATGAACTTAAGAACTTTGATGCTTTCAAACCTCGAATTTTGATTGTTAAATGACTAGTTAAAAATACTGCCTGAACAAGATGAAATGCCTTGAAGACCTTTGGTTCTGCTTTCAGTTTTCCTGAAGCAATGGTTTTCTCAGCAATGTTGACGCTGGCCCACTCTGGGACCTCAAATGCTACTTTCATTGTTTATGAAAATGCCTATACGAATTTTACCACTCCCCAGTTCTTGCTTCGCAGTGGCACAACACAGCCACTGAGATATAGTTCAGGTGCCGTGCTCACCACTGAGAGAAGTACTTTCCTGGTAAACACTACAGCTATCCTGCCATCACAAGAAGTTTTCAGGAGCTTGAGTTTGCCACTCCAGATCATTCTTTCTGCTGCTATGATATTTATCCTATTGGTTTCTTTCCTTGGAAACTTTGTTGTCTGCCTGATGGTCTACCAGAAGGCAGCTATGCGATCTGCAATTAATATCCTCTTAGCAAGCCTGGCTTTTGCAGACCTGCTGCTGGCAGTGCTGAACATGCCATTTGCTCTGATAACGATCATTACCACTCAGTGGATTTTTGGGGATGTATTTTGCAGAGTTTCTGCCATGTTCTTCTGGCTTTTTGTCATAGAGGGGGTAGCCATTCTTCTTATTATTAGTATTGACCGGTTTCTTATCATAGTTCAGAGGCAAGATAAACTGAACCCCTACCGTGCAAAGATTCTTATAGCGATTTCCTGGGCAGCATCCTTTGTTGTTGCTTTTCCGTTATCAGTAGGGAATCCTAATCTGCAGATACCCTCGAGAGCACCTCAGTGTGTTTTTGGCTACTCTACAAGCCCAGGTTACCGAGCCTACGTGATAGTTATCTTGCTAATTTCTTTTTTTATTCCATTCCTGGTAATGCTGTATTCTTTTATGGGCATACTCAACACCGTCCGCCACAACGCAGTTCGTATCCATAGCCACCCTGATAGCATATGTCTCAGCCAGGCCAGCAAACTGGGTCTCATGAGCTTACAGAGACCTTTTCAGATGAATATTGATATGAGCTTTAAAACTCGTGCCTTCACGACCATCTTGATTTTGTTCCTTGTCTTCATAGTCTGTTGGGCACCATTCACCACTTACAGCCTTATTGCCACGTTCAACAGCCACTTCTACTACAAGCACAACTTTTTCGAGATAAGCACTTGGCTCCTCTGGCTCTGCTACCTCAAGTCTGCACTGAACCCACTGATTTACTACTGGAGGATTAAGAAGTTTCATGATGCATGCTTAGACTTGATGCCCAAATTCTTCAAGTTCTTGCCACAGCTCCCTGGCCATACAAGGCGGCGCATCCGGCCCAGTGCCATCTACGTGTGTGGGGAGCATCGGTCGGTGGTTTGAGACTGCGGTTGTTTGTTTGACAATGATTGTTGTTTGCTTGGGTTATTTGTTTTTAGGCTTTAGGTTGAATTTTGTTTTGTTCCATATGGCTTTTCCAGTGTGGCCATATCTTATAACTTGATTAGATTTTCAGTACTCTGTGCAATTTTGGGAAGATAGAGGGAGGGAAGGTGATTGACTATAGTTGGGTTTACTACCAGAATACAATGTAAACAAAATAACAAATGTTACCTCTAGGATTCCATGGAAATCCATTCTTTTAATGAAAATTACATTTGGAACATTTTGTCAGGTTTATGCTTACTAGGCCTGCAATTTTATCTAATTGTAGGGACTTTTTTTATGCTGCTAAGAAACTGTGTATTTAGTTGGTGTAATTTTTTTGAAAAATGTTGCTGCTGTCTGCCAATATATTAGAGCCAAAAAGTCTCATTAGATTATTTCTATCTAATTTAATGATATTTCAGACGTTTTCATGGTAACATTAAAAACTTTTTTTAATATTTCCATTAATATTTTTGTGCACTTTACAAAATTTACTATATAGTTTGTTCATTTGAATATTTTGTTCTGTATTGAAGGCGTGTTATTATTGCTGTTATTATTACTCATTATATTGGTGAATTTCAATGAAAGACCCATGTAAGCTCTAGGAGGGCAATTTGTGTTGGTATAGCTACATGTACAGTCATAGATTTTCTGTTTTTCTAACAATTGATCAAAATTACCTGCTCTGTTATCAGGAGAGTTAGAAGGAGAAAACAGAGACATGAAAGAGAAAGCAACAAAAATACCATAACCTGAGATTTAGGTTAACACATGGTTTAGAAGAACAGTGTTCATGTTAAAATTGTTACAGTAGTTGGTACTTGAGGCTATTACAAGTTATCCAAACCTGGTGATATGCCTGGAAACCTATCTGAAATAGTGATATTTGGGCCTGCAATTTATACTGTGTTGGTATAATGCTGTTTCTGCTTGGAGCTCATATAAGGCTAGGTGTGCTCTACACTGCTGAAATCATGCTGTCAGGCATTTTTTGGGATAGAATTAGAAACAGTAGGGTAAATCAGAAAACAGTTAGCAAATGAACCATAGTTGAAGTTAGGATTTATTCTACATAGTAATTACAGGGAAAAAGAGAATGCTGAACTTGCTTGTTTTACAATTTAAGTATTGGATCAAAACCAAAAACAGTCACAGAATCATAAAATGGCTTGGTTTGGAAGGAACCATAAATATTATCCTGCTCCAACCCCCCTGCCATGGGCAGGGATACCTTCCACTAGACCAGGTTGCTCAGAGCCCCATCCAGCCTGGCCTTGAACTCTTCCAGGAATGGAACATCCACAGCTTCTTTGGGCAACCTGTTCCAGTGCCTTACCACCCTCACATGGAAGAATTTCCTCCTATATCTTTTCTAAATCTACTTTCTTTCAGCCACTACCCCTTATAACAGTCAGCCAGCAGAATTTGCTGGGGATGTAAGTTAAATTCCCCATTTCCCTCTAATACTATTTCACATTGATTTTTGCATTACCCCTTTGTCTCTGTAGTGGCTGCCGCCTCAAGGGTTTACTCTCTGTTCTCATCTATTACGCATCAGCTTCTCTCCCTAAAATGCCAAACTACCTTTCTGATTAGTGTCAGGCTGTGTTGGTATCCTCCTGGAAGGCAGAAAGACAAAGATTTTCCTTGATGATAGCAAACCAAACCCAGATACTTCTTTTTTTTTCAATCAGCAAAATAAATATTTATTGTGAGACAAGTAAAATTAAGACTTAGGTTTGGGCTTTGGAGCCAGATCCCCAGTTGCTCTGAGGCTGGGAAGAATGCCTGCAGAATCAGCTTTTTGGGGGCCGTGACCAAGAACAGAGGGATTGATGTACAACAAACAACAACCAGAGCTACAGTTTGAGTTTCCCTTGCTTCCATCTGTCTTTCAGTTCCCCAAAGCATGGGGACCTCTTCATTGTTCTTGTCCCAGAGGAGCAAAAGTAATAGCAATTTTACCTATCTGTCCATCCACACAGTACATGTGTGTATGAAGGAAATGCCTTGTTCTAGGTGGATGCCCAGGGACTGCTTGCTTCCTGAGGGCAAAAAAGCATTCACACCCCAGATTTTTCTTTATGGTCTTCAATAAAGAACTAATTAAAGTTATCTCTGTTCTTCTCATTGACAGCTGTTGGTAAATCTGTTGTCATTAGTTAAATTTTTGGAGTATAAAAGGCACAATTTTGAATTTAGTAATTTCATTTTTTTAAAAAAAAGGCTGCCAGCTGAGACTGTGGGTTACATGTAAAGGCACCTGGCAGTGGTGATGTTATCAATGTCCATGCTTTCCGTTCCTTGTCAGTTTTAATGATGGTATAGATTTTTCTGATCTAAAGGAGTTCCACTATAAAACAGAGTGGTTTAGTGTGTCTTTGCAGTAAGAGTTTTATTTTTCAATTACATTTACATTGATAGCACAAGTTTATTACCTGGTTAGTATGGATTTTCTGTTTCAAAGCTGTCATACCTGTTTATCTCTGAAAGCAGCAAAATTGTGCTTAGAGTTAATGTAACAGAGTGAGAGTGTACATTTTCTAAATGGCAGGAGCAGGTATTTTTGCTGTCTTCCAGCTCTATGATGCAAGAGATTTGAATGTTGTAAAACACAGTAATTCAAGAAGGAGAGAAGATCAGTAATACGGGAAAGTTAGTGAAATTACTTTCCTGAAGGATGAGGGAAAAACATTTTGTGGGGTTTTCATGATCTCTGATATGTACTGGCTGTGAAGTATAAATTGCAAACATCAAAGACAGTTAATTTGTCTTGATAATTAAGTGTTTGTTTACACTGACTGTAACAAGGTTTCTGCTCAGAGCTGCGTCTGCTGATCCTTGGAGAAGAGAAACCCGAATTGTGGCCCAAATTCAGAGGTGATTTCCATACTGATACAGTATTCACACTTACCAGGTTTTTTGAGGTGATCAAAGCATATAGTGAACAAAATGGTGTTCAAAAAAAGAAACAAGGTGGTGTAGAAGTATTCCCCAGGGTAATTATGTGTTTACAGAATCATTTGAGCTATTGTGTCTATGTACTGTCTTGAGAGCAGTGCCTTGATAATTACAGCTGAAGTCCTAGGACCAAGTTGAAGACCTCTAAACTGCTCAGTCTTGCTGTCTGTGATCCTGCCAAGAATCCTGCACAACCTCGCTGAGATTTGTAATGTTAAAACATATACATATTGGCATAATTGGGTCTCCTGAGGCAATTTAATAGTCTTGACCAAGACCGAGGTTTTTAAAAACTCAGACTGATCCTTCTTGACTTTACTGGGGAATTATAATTTTCTTCCTCTCCAGAGATGATAGTCATTACTAATCTTTATTCCCTCATGTTCCATTTTCAGACACCTTTAGTATGGAGGATTTAAATGAATGTATTTTGAAATATGTTGCAGTTTAATTCATTCAGTCAAAGCATGCTGCTTACACAGTTCTCAGTTGTACAAATCTATTGCTGAAATGATTCTTTTGTACTCAAAATTGTGTATTTTTGACATTTCTTGTTACTTATGTAAAAATATTTCTGTATATAGAGAAGAAAATTGTTTTGCCTCTTATTGCTTTCTGTCACTTTTTTATTCACTTGTATGCTTAACGGTTTCATATTTTATTTTGGGCATATGCATAAATAACTGTAAGATTTCAGTGATCTTTCTGAAACCATTTAAGATTTTTAATTCTTGAATCATTCAATAACACCCTCCTTGAAAGAGATTATAATTTATTTTTGTGTGAAAACTAAAAATTCAGAGCACAAGTTTGTTGTGGTTGGAATGGTGAGGAATATCTTAAGTCCAGTTTTCCAGGAGCCGCTACTTTGCCAGTATGAACTGGTTTGATTTTTTTGTTGGTGTTTTGTTTTGGTTTTTTTTTTTTTCTTTGAGGACTAGTCATTTTCTGTTGTGGAGAAACCTTGAATTACTGTTTTAAAACCAGCTGTTAAGTAGAATGGCATTGTACTTTCTGTACATATTACACCCATGAAAATACCTGAGAAACAACAAAAAATGAGAAAATAAACATAAACATTTGTCCAGGAATGTAGCAAAAGTCTTTAGAATTGACTCTTGTTTGTACATGCACTGGTTTCTTGTATTTGATGTCCACCTCCATAGTTTCAAACATTTCTTTTATCTGTCTATTAAATAACCAGGATTGCCTGATTTAGGTGGTTTTGTTTAAGCCAAAATGTTTCTTGTAAAAAGCCTTTGCAGAATGCTCTTTTCTGAGGCTCTGGGGTATGTCACGATATCTAAAACAACTGAAATAGTATCCAGCAAGCAGAGAGAGAACCTAATAAGAAAGTAACTTTCCTAAAATGCTACCTGAACTGGGTGCACTACCTTTTAGCCTGCACTGAGTAATTAAGATCATCTTACAGTGCAATGAATAAAGCAGGCAGTGGTACTGCAGGGCGTGATTCATATCCACACAAGACAGTGACCTTTATGATTCAAGTGCTGCATGTTTGTATGTGATGGATTATTCCCCATATTAGTAGAGTGAAAAAAGGTCAGCATGTTGGCTGTTTTGGGGAAAACTTTCAGCTTGACAATGATTTAGCTGAAATGCTGCTGGAGTAATTTCTCTAAGTGATAAAGACATCCCTAAAGAGTGCCTGAGAGGGGATGTGTGTTTCTGGTTGCTTGAAAATGACCGTGCTCAGCTGCTGAAGTGCCTCATTGTGAGACTCCCTCCATACCTCTGCATCAGCCACTTTTTCTTCATCCTCTCCTGCTCCCGCCCCCNGGTACAGTGGTGGCAGGAGGAGGTGGAGGTGCCTGAACAAGCTGTGGAGGCAGTAAACCTCTCACCCCCTGCCACTCTTTCCTGTCTTGAGTTCAGGTTGGACCATCAATGATAGGCTGAGGACTTTTTACCAGCTCTGGTTTTAACATTAGTGCCATCATGGGAGAGGTGTTACAGGGGCACCTCTGTTTGCCTCCAGTGCTAGTGCAGGATCCTTGTTTTATCCCCAGTAGCGTTACAAGTTTTATTCTACCTCATCTTTCAGCAACTGAACTTCATCCATCTACAGCCAATTCATGACTGAATAAGAATCCCTGAGCTGACCTGTGTGTCTCCATGAGTGTTCTGGCCACAGGATCTTCCAGTGAGCTTCCAGCATAACAAAAGTTCCTACATCTCGCTCTCAAAACAAAATGGCATTCATGGAGACCACCACAACTCTGCTCAGATATAAGGGGTAAAACAGCCATAAGTCAGTGACTGCATTCTGTGGTGGAGGAAAATATGAGTTGCAATGGGACTTCTTAAGTGCCCCTTACAGAGACTGTTTGTTTTTAAAACTGATGTATGGATGTTTATGCACAGATTTTTGAGTTGTGTTTTCTACCTTGTGTGACAGTGAATGCAACTTGATACCAAATCATTAACAGTGCTGCTAAGTGACACAGTGTTCATAAATACCAAAGTAGAACTTGTTCCTGGTTTATATTATTATCCTGTCCACGTAACCAGCTTTGCCGATGTGCAGGCACAGAACATAGCAATAATGATACATACTCCTCGTTTAATCGGTGCTCTGCCTTAAATAGGTTACTGCAATCCAAACCTCTGTGGTTGACCTGAAATAAAATTAAGCCTCTTCACCATCATGAGTAAAAATTGCACTAACACTGCCCTGTCTGTTGAAAGAGAAGGTCTAGTGAAATAGATGATAGTTCCTCCAAGGCAGTTAATCTGATCTCCAGAGGGGATGTAATCACAGCTGTGATCAATTTTGACAGTATCTTCCTTTGATTTACTGGGCTTGGGCTCTGTGTCAGAGGGGAACTTTTGGTGGCTGAGGATATTGCCTGAGCCCCCAGGATGGCAAGAGGGAGCCACTGAAGCCTACATGAAAATCTCAGTGCTATAGTCAGAGCCCCGCTGTTCTTTCAGGTGTTAGTGCTGCCTTTTTCTGTAAAAGTAATTCCTTTCAAAGGAAGAGAGATGAAATGACATCTCTTCCATCATCCCTTTCTTCTTTATTGACACTCTAACTGTGAGAATAGTAATTCTGAATGTGGTTCTCTGGACTTTGATTTCTTTCCCTTCCTGAAGGGGAATTGAAGCTCTCATTTATCAGCCTGTGTTCTGTGGTCTGATCTACAGGAGATGAGCGATACCATCAGCCCCTCCTGAACTCTTTCACACTTAACACTCCTTGGGCTGGAGAGAAGGGTGAGTGTGGGAAGAAACTGGGAGGATGTGCTCCAGCCACTGTTTGGTACCAGATGATGTAGAGTTTCACCATTTGGCTGTCAGGAGAGCAGCAGTGGAAGCCAGGCTCTCTCCCTCAGTGCAGTAACTACCCCAGCCCAGGTGTGGCTCCCTTCTGCTGAATATTTAGTTAGTCTTTAAAAGTGAAACAGCTTTTACAGAGGGGAGGGAGGGTGCCCTTTCTGTTCCTAACTCTGATTAGGTAATAATCCACCAATTAAAGAGGTGAGGAGAGAGTGTTTAAAATCCCCTGGGATCCTGAGAACAACTGAGACCACATCTCCTTCCTAATATTTTCACTACTGAATTATTAGGTTAAGGGAGTGGCCTACCAAGACTTTCTGTTTAATTTTCGGGCTTTTTCTTGCAGTCTAAGCTGTTGGTTTAACTCTGAAAATGCCTATGACTGAATTTTCTCTGTGGCACAGATAATGTAAAGCCTGTTTTGTAAATTCTAGTTTGGGATGGGTGTGGCTTACTGCCATTGGTGCTGCAGCACGTCTGGACACATGGAGAAGCAGATGTATATGATGAGATGCATCTCTGATACTTTGGCTATCTATAGCATAGACAGCTCCACCAATCACATGAGGCTCCTTTACAGTCAGTGGAGATGAGTGGATGCTTTTAAGTTCTTAAAAGGAGCTCCTCTGGAAGATTACCTTCCAAAAGGAATGAGAGACACAGCATGAAAAAGCCCTAAACATTTTTTTTTATTATTCTTTCTGGTGATAATACCACTGGAAAAAAGATTGGGCATCGTAGAACTTGATTCACTTCCTCTAGTACTTCTTTGTGGATGAGATGCAGAGTTCCTGCACTTCTAACCATGATGTGGTTTTTCTCCTGCAAAGTTAAATTGGGCTCAGTTTGGTCCAATTTGTCTGAAGGAATTAGAGCACTTTGCTTCTATGTGAGAATAACTACAAATGAGAGTTAGCATTGTTAAACTAGAGCACATTGCCCATGTACCTTTAATTACTTGCTCTTCGATTTCTCATGTTCCAATGTAGACAAGACTTTATAAAGCCACTTCTAAAATTACCTAGCCTTCTAGCATGAGGTTTTCAAACTTTTGGTAATTACTCCATTTCTGTTATGTCAAATTTAGAAATCCAGAAGACATCACTGCATAGGCTAAGCTGCTCTTGTATCTATTTTGTTAGACTAGATAGAGGGAGCAATGCAAGGTTTTTAAGAATAAATTTATGTAAGAAGGAAGCCAAGGGACTCTCCTGAGGGGACCTGACTTTTCAGCCTACTGATTTGGGCAGGTCAGAATCCTTGAAGACAGCCCTAACTGCCCATTTGATTTCAGTTTTTGTTCAGGGATTACCTGACGTGAAATGCAGGAGCAAACCTGGAAATGTTGGTGGGAGCTGAAGCTTTACGTGTCCTGGTTTCCAGGCACCAGCATCTCATTCATTCCTGTTCCCCTCATTCTGTCCCCACAAAGGTTTTGTTGCCTGATGCACTGTGCTGTGCCTCCCAGGTAAGTGGTGGGAGAGGCACTCAGACCCTGCTTTGCCTCTTCAGCAGCCCGCGCTGAACCATCCTGCTGAGAGGTAAGTCCTTTTCCATGCGGCCGTGTTTTAAAGGAGATGAGTTCTTTATCGTTAGATCCCTGCCTTCCTCCACGTGAACTGGAAATGTACGATTTCAGGTAGGTGCTGTGGAGGATGGAAACCAGGACTTCAGCAGGAAGGTGTCAGTCCTGCCAAGCATTTCTACTGAGCGAATGCTTTTCTGTCACCTGGATGACCTGAGGCAGCCCACAGAGGTGGCTGACTTCCTTCACTCACAGGGCAGCAGATGTAGGTTCCTACCTCTGACCCTCTCAATAGGAGTCTGCAGCAATTCTGGTGCCCTTCTGGTCCTTAACGCCTCATCTTTATCACACAACAGGAGTATTTTTTTGTAACTAAAGCAGATCTCTAGGAAAAAAAAATTCTGAAAATATTTTGTATTGAGATAATTTTTTTTTAAATGTGCTTTTGTCAGCACAATAATTAATTCATGTGATTTATATTACACAGGAGATCAGACTACATGGCTGTAGTAAGTTTTTCTGCCTGTATTCTGTATAAGATCTTGATTGCACTTGCACAAAACTTAATTTTATTAGTGCCATTGTCAAGGTAAGTCTGACTACTGATACAATCTCCAACAATTTAAAGAGGACAAAGAAATGGCACTTTCAAGAGGGCAATTCATCCTAGGTCAACATTGGTGGCACTTGATTCTGGAAAGTTTGCTGTTGTAATCAACTTTCTCAGAGGAATTCATTAACTGAAAACCTGTGACTAATGAAAGATGTTTTGTTCTTTTGAAGTTCGAGCTAATTTCCATGAAGGTTACTATTACTAAGCAACAGATTCTGCAGAATGTCTCCTGGGGGGGCCTGAAACTGTAATATGTACAAAGAGTAAAGCAAAACACAGTGCAAAAAAAGATGAAATATTATCCTGAGACAGAGAGGCCATGAATAGTCCCATGTCCAGGGCGTGTTTTGGAGTCTGCTTCCTTGAAAGCTGTTTTTTGACCAATGGGAAAGTTCCCGCAGGAGCAAAAGATCAGCACGAACCATATCACCATCTATGGTGAGTGTAAAGCAAGGTTCAGCCTCTACTCAAATGTAGAGGTACATCAGAGCATGACCAAGGGAAAAGAAAACAAGTCCCAAATGTATTCCAGCATATGTAATTATTCTGAGAAAAGCTATCACCTGTAATATATTTTAGCAATATTAAAAGAAGAATGGTTATTCCACTTGTGAGAGCAGAGGGAAATTAAATACAGGAGTGCTTTCTTGAGTCACAAAAGATAGTGTAATCTTCTATGCAGCTTTTTGTCAGAGTAGGAATATATATTTGCACCTTGCTTAAGTAAAAAAGTACACCTGGATATTCAGCTTTTTGAGGATAGAGATTTCATTCTATCCTCTTAATTTGCCTTTATCCACTGGCTTTGCTAAATGCAAGGTACAAATGATAAAGGGGGAAAAAGACCCACACCCCTCAACTACTTCCAATAACCTTTTAAATGTTTGAGTAAGCTCCTTTGGTCTTGTTCTTTTCTTTTTTGTGTTCAGTTTGGATGACTCTGTAAGTGGTTTAGTTTTCTAGCATCGAATTTGTGTGAGGTGAATTTCAGCATTTGTTCAATAGAATTCATAAATTCTACAGTAAGAAAAACATCAATTTCAGACAACTCGCTGATCATGGTACATGTAGGATATGTACAATCTGGAAATAAGTAAAATATTCTAAATATTTGAGTTAAAAATATC
Organism: Pachycephala philippinensis; assembly: GCA_013397055.1. Lineage (NCBI taxonomy): Eukaryota > Metazoa > Chordata > Aves > Passeriformes > Pachycephala > Pachycephala philippinensis. The sequence goes on from VWZT01011116.1 coordinate 1,385,832, forward strand.
TATTGAATGTCAAACTCCCAAAGGTAAGAACAAAAAATACAAAGCAGTTGTTAGCATAGAAATCCAAATATTTTCTAACTGCTCTGATAATTACATTCAGTTTCTTTTTAAATATATCTTCTGGCATCATAAAAGAAAGATTTATTATTATTCAAAGTTTTATAAAGTGACCAGTGAGGCACAAGAGACACTAATTTTAGAGAAGTGCAGTAAACATAATCTCTAATTAGATGCTTCCTTGTCCCTGGAGGTATTGCAGGTCAGCAGGTGTCTACACTTCCAGGCTATTTGAAGTAGGTTCTTCAGACACGTCTAGGAGCAGCCATGTCCTCATCTGCCTGTGATGGAGGTGCTTAAGTCACACCAAAGCCCTGCTACTGTCCAGGCATTTAATGCAACTCCTGCCTACAGAGGTGATACAGTTATCTCATGACCATTCTTTTTCCTCAAGAATGTAGGACTTTAATAAAAGACAGGTATTCATTACACAAGGATTGAAATTCAGGTCTCTTCTTCTACAGAAAGCCCCTGCAGCCATCTCACCTTGTAGCAATAACTGATTTTGGGCTTAATGAATATCTCGACAGAGTCTAGTATTGTCCCAGGAATACTCTGCAGCTCATATTTGGGTGGCTGTTCTGGCTGATGCCTTAGCACATGAGAATGATGATGCCACCATGAAGCACTATCTCAATACTCAATAAATAAATTGAAAATAGAATTGGACTGACCTGAAGCTGCAGATAAGGGTTATGTTCAACTTCAGGTCTATTCTCATTTCAGACCTGAAAAGGCTCACACCTTTTCCAGAGCATTCTATATCTTGTACATACACAACTTTTGCGTGATGGATTTTTTCCAGATGACTGATTCTGAATGTTTAACCTTACCCAATTTAAAGGGATTGAGATTTTAGAAAGGGCAATCTGTTTCCCCATGACTTCTCTGAGAGAGTATATGAAATAAAAATAACCAGGGACAAAATGGCTGGGAACCCGAACCCATCATATCTCTCCCACCCAGATTTGTGTCGAAACTTTTCAGCTCAGTTTAAAGATCACCACTGTGTCTGCTTCTATCAAGTGACTGGATGGCTTTTAAAACTGAATGTGCTATTAGAAATAGGTCCTGTTCTTTAATTGTATCTTCATTTTAGGTTGTAGGCTGTAAATCGTTTAAGCAAGGGCTTGGAATAAAGAAGTTGCAGGAAGTCTGATAAATTGATTACAGTAAGTATACCTTTCAGTCTTACAGCAGTAAAGATTTTGCAATGTTGCCACGGGTCAATTACATATCTGGAACGATACTCATATTTTATAAAAACTTTGAGAAAATTACTGGTTTTCAAAATTTTGATACTGGCATTACTTTAAAATTGATGTTAGATTGACATAGAGAAGTTATTGTTTGTACTGGCTACAGTACATTTTCTTACATCCCAAACTATAATGAGCAAAGATAAGTTGAACAAAGAGAAATATGTAGTTAATGTGGGGGAAGATGCATAAATATACATAACCTGTAAACTGGGAAACCAGTTCTGCTGCTGGCGGAGTAATTATTCTCAAGAATAATTTGGCATGGAAGATTTCAGATTAAGTTTCTGCAGTAGGTCCTACTTTTCTGAACTTAGGCAGACACCAGTATAAAAGGTATGACACTCTCCAGAACTAAATAATTTTTTGGATGAGTGTACTTAGAGCATGGTGCTAATAACACCAAGGTTGTGGGCGCAATCCCTGTATCAGCCATTCACTTAAGAGTTGGGCTTGATGATCCTTGTGGATCCCTTTCAAATCAGACTATTCTGTGACATGTAATTGTGTATCTATGTGTACTTACATATTGTTGTCCTCAATGTCATCACTGTCATTTATGTTTACAGACTTATCCACACTAAGGTCCATAAAATGAATCCTATAATTTGGAATTGGTCTTCAAAGATAGATACAACCACAGTGGAAAAGGGAAGGCTCTACTGCTACACATTTCTTACTGCATTTTGAATATGTAAAAATAATGAGATTACTATAGTCCTTTGTACTGGCCTTCTTCCCTGTTGGAGTGGAAAATGACAAAGCTGCCATTCATGGTGATGGAAAATGTATGTCTTGCCCAAGGAATCTGGTACCATTTTCAAATGACCTGATTTGCAAACTCAAGTTATTTTGGGGTGGAAAGTAAAGAATCTTAATCATATCATATCAATCACTATCACATGATATAGTACAGCCACTGCACTTTGAGCCCCTAGAGCCAATCTTCTGATTGAGGGCTGCCCTAGACAGAGGGACTAAAAGCAAGCATGCTGAAAATATAAAGCTGAGTAAATATTTCTGACATGGAAGTATAATGGCTCTTGTAGAGCAATAAACCCTGCTATTTGTAATGCATTGATGACCTATATATCGGTTTTCTTATCTAGACTTCATAAAAATTTCTTAGCAAACAAGTCTCAAGGAATCACATTTTGACTTTTTTTTCCAATGAACTTATCCTGCCAGTGGTATTTTAACTCAACTTATTTCCAGTCGGGGCTATTTAATCAAAGTCTTCCATATGAACTGTGCCTCAAACAATAAGATACCCTGCTGAGCTCAGAGCGCAAAAGAAAACTTTGGTTTAGTTGGCTCAAAACAAGCATGTGCATGTGCATAGTAAAATCTGTGTTTTTATTGCTATTCTGACCTTGTCATCCAATACCAGTAACGCAGCTATTCATAGCAAATGCAGAGGAAGTGCAATTATGGCTTAGGCAGTAATGTGCTTAAACTTCCAGAAAAGGAAACTTTTTTCTAGATATGCCTGTCAGAACATGCTGTTGCCCGGAGTTTCCTGCTGTTCCCTGATATTCCCCTGCATCTGAGGAATTAGTTTAAATGTTTGCCAGAAATTTGGATTATTCTAAGGGAATATTAAAAATAACAAATGCATGACTTTTTTGCATCTCTGATCTTTGCTTGCCACCAGGACTAGTATAGCACAAGGACTGTGGCAGTCTCTTGGTGCCAGTTCACTCCTGTCCCGTGATAAGAGTTGCACGTGGAATGAAACATCTTCCAGCTGAAGAAATAATTGAAGATATACATTCTATGAAATGTCCATGTGTGAAACTAAAACAGAGGATGCTTCATTTTGAGAATAAGGGCCTATTACTTCCAGTTTCTATATATTATATGCTGAGATATTTCATTAAAAAAAGGCGCTCTAGCTCCAGTTGGGGTTAGGAGCTGGGGAACATCCACCATTGTTAAACCTGCAGGGGGTATATGTCCAGTTCTACCACTTTGAAACATTCCTTTGACAAAGCAGTGAATTGAACTTGGACTCCTTTTTTATTTCAGTCAATATAGGTTGGTGGGTTTTAAAGGAGACAGGCTGGATGTTTCTAAAGGTTCTTGGTGCCAGTATCTTGGATCAGCAGGATTTTGTGCTGGTTTTTTATGTCTCACAGTGAAATGCACATTGCTTTAACAGGTTTGTATTTGAAAGGTGATAATGGGACTCATTATGGTTTCCTGAACACCACTTTGTGTCTCCTTTCTATAATAGCAATGTGAGAAATAAAAGCAACAGTAAAATGTTACTTTGTTACTGCATTTATCTGCTCGGTACATGTCTTTTAATGGCGTTTGTTTTGAATTCTTTCAAGAATAAGCTGTGACTATTTGTCAGCTTTGAAAGGCAATGTAAGTCTAGCAGAGTGAGGCAAATTTATGGATCTTCTTTTGTATTTTTTTTTTTTTTTTAATTTCTGGATTCTGGGAAATATCAGATAGTTATTGTATTACAGATTCATTTTACCTAACTTTCAGCACTAAAAAATTAGGCATCTAATCTAAACTACTCCCATGTGCTCTCTAGATATCTTCAGGTGGTGAATCAGCCCTTCTATCCAAGAAACTTATTTTAGGAGGATGAGTCATATTTTAGAAATGCCCACCTGCTTCCAGTGGCTCTTGAGGAGGGTAAGCTTAAGATGGGGCGGGGGGTAGGGTAATTTTGCATCTCTGAAGTGTGGTAACATGAAATTAAGAGTTTGCTTCTCTTTTCATCAGTGACTTATTTATCACTGTGGTCATGTTTGTTTCAAAAAGAAAGAAGCACAGAATTACACCGTGATTATCTCATGGTACTTAATTAGTAGTTTTACTGAATCAAGTCCTGTGTGAGCAGGCAAATGAGGTACCTGATCTGGCATTCCCTCTCTCTTTTGAATATGTACAATGGTCCCCTCTACTCAGAGGTATAAAGAGGCAGTAGATAGCTTTAGTTCAAATTTTGACTGGCCAGTGTTGTCTCATCTTGGTTTTTTCTTGCTTCTGTGTCAGCAGCAGAAATAATGAGCACCTTGTTTTTCTCCTGTAAGACATTACTTAAAGCTTGCAAATGACCCCTCAAGTTGTTAGGTGAGAGTTTTCAGACCCTCCGGTGTGATTGCTATGACAGGTCTTGCAGGCACTCACCCTCACCCTTTTTTCAGGACTCATCACATTTTAGTTTCTTACAGTAACTCAATACATTAATTTTACCTGTAGCTAACTTACTATATCTTTGCATCATCACCTTAAGATTTTGACATTCAGTTGCCAAAAAAATAAGTCAAATCTTTCGTTATGGCAAATATTCCATAATAATTATAACAATAATAATAATAATAGTAATAATAATATCGAGATGTTGCTACCATCACATTCTGTATCTAATACTTGTATTGTTAGTGACGTTTAGTTGGACTGTTTTATACCACTCCCTGTTATGGTACAGGTATATGATATTATTTTAAATATTTTTTAAAAATTATTAATATAAAATATGGCACAGAGGAAAACTTGTCTAAACATTTCTCTCTTAGCTCCAAGCTGTGTCCAGCAGCATTTCTCTCTTTCATCCACCCTCTCCGATGATATTTTTAATACCTTCAGCAAATCAGTCTTTCAATTCCACCTACAGAGAATTGTCCTCACAAAGTGGGACCTAAATATAGCTACAACACAGCTTGTGATGTACTGTGGCACAAGAGTGCCGTAATAGTTACTGTGATGTACTCTGGGACCATGGTGCACAGGCCAGGTTGCTTTAACCTGGTCCTGTCTTAAATAGGAAGAAGAAAGACTGTCCAATGTCATAGCAGGTAGTGTTATTCCCAGCAAGTGCGTGGGGTAAGCAAGGTGAGTTTCCAAGAGCTCTTTCTAATCTTTAACAAGCTGACATCAACATGTTTACAGACTCGTCAGAAGGGTTTTCTGGCAGGTCTGTCCAGGGCAGTGAGTAGTTCTTCATCTGTTCATTAGAGGTCAAAATGGGAGTCAGTAACTAGGCAGGAACTTCTTCCTTGCTAGAGATGCTGAAGGGCTAACTGGTTTTAGCCCTTGCAAGAACTGGTATATTTATTTGAAAACTGTGGGAGCTGCAAAAGGTCAATGTTTGGAAAGCTACTCTTGCATGAGGAGGCAGTTTCTGATGTGTCAATGTAGCTTTACTGTCTGAGCAAAGGTAAAGGTGAAAATGGACAGAAATATAGGTTATATTGTAGTTACCCTGCTATATGGGAGAATCATAATAGAATAGGATAATCGATGTTTCTGTGGGCACAGTCCTATTAGTGAATGTCAGCCATGGGAATGTATAGACAAACCCATTTGCCAGATATTGCTGCATGACTCCCACTAAAGCCAACAAAGTCACACAGCTGAATCCATACCCCACATTCCAAATGCAGGAATGCAGTGAGGAAAGTTTCTAAATTCCAGACATTGCCATTTTAACCTCACTTATTACATTGTGTCATGGCATACACTTTCATTGGTCATAGTTTCATCAGGAAATGTGAATGTGCTTCTAATGCTCAGGCTGAAGGGAGTTTAATAATTTTTTAATGAATTGGATTGGATATGTTTCATTGTTTCAAATTAGATTTCTGAAGTTATCAAATAACAGGTGGTCCTTCCAAACTTAACATCAATTTATTTTTAATATTCATTTAATATATAGCTTCTGTAGCCAAGTAGAAAGTACACTAGTGAACTTGAGATCCTCTCATTTTCTACAAAGACAATAATTTTATTTTTTAACATTTAGAAATGCCATTGCCTTTGAGAGATCTTGAAAGTTGTAGTAATGAAACAAAACTCTAATTAGGGTTATAGATTTGAACCCATATGAATAATTTAGATTAGAGGCATCAAAGACCAAGATTAGGAGGGCTTTCAGCAACCACTAGGGTTCTCAGAAATTGATAGTAAGTTCCAACTACTCTTACCAGAAAAATCCTAAAATGGAATTTTAATAGGGTTTTTCCCAGACCTTGATATGGGCTAGAGAATCAACTCATCCTGTTTCCACCCTTTAATATATTTCTACTAAGAACCATACTTATCATGGGCTTTTGCTGGAGAGTGAGAATGATCACAGATTCTTTAGCCGTACTTTAAAATCTCTCAACTTTATTTCACTTGTGGTCCCCATTGAGCATGAGAGTGCAGAGTCTGATGTGAGGTTTCATATGCTTATGAAGCCATTTGAGACGCAGGGTGGATTGATTTGAAGATTGTTATAACCTTAACCCTCTAGCTTTGCTCCATGCAGGGTGAAACTGGATGTTTGAAGAAAAACATTCAAAACTTCCTATAATATCCCACAGATATCTTGTTTTCTAATTAGAGAACCTGATATTAAAGAAAGAATGTTGTTTGGAGGTCTTTTTCTACATATTCAATAGACTGTGGCATTATATGATGCCTTTCTAAAATATGATGCCTTCAAGCAGATTGCCCAGCAGTTAAAAAGTGGTCAGAGTGTTTACACTGATCTGCCAAACAATGACTTAAACACTATTGTAGATAAGGGGCATTATTTTTTCCAGAAGTATTAGGTAGGTCTCTAGGGAGATTTTTTCAGAAGAAATATTAGGTAGGGCTCCAAGGAGATTTTCTAGTCTTTCTGAGAGCTGCCAAACAGGAAACAAATTTTATTCTATATTAAACCTGAATACATTACTGTCAAAGTTATTACTGGTTTACCTCAGTGTACTTCTGAGTAGAAATTGGCACTATACATTCTGTCTGGGTGGGTGCTAAAGATGAACAGATGGATGCTTTTGGCCAAATTTTATCTTAAAAAGTGAATGAAATGGCAATGACGTGTTTGAATACGACAATTTCTATAACTGGAAATCTCAGAAGCAAAAAATGTTAAATCAGTGCATATGTCTTCCTAATTTAAAAGCTATTCTGGTTTGCCTCATGATGACTGAACTTTTCTGCTCTACATGCTAGTCTAAATTTACTTGTTATTAATATCCCCACCTAGATTGGACTTGGAAAGCAGTAACTATTCCTCTGCTTGTAACCACAGGCAGTGTTTGGCATTATGCTGGAGTGATTTGTCTCCCTTAGATTAAACTGACTATTTTCAGTGAACACTGGGTTGTCCAAATCAAATAAGAAGCAGTCATGTTGTCCTGACATTTAGTGGGGGTTCTGTTGTTTTTGTTTGTTTAATTGGTTGGTTGATTTTTTGCTGTTTGTTTGTTGTTTTTTTTTTAAACAGCAAGTGAGAGTACAGAACTTCCCAATGCAGGAATAAGAAATGCAAATGCTGCTTTGAAAGGGAAACATTAAGTAAAATTTGCAGGATGGCTGTGCAACTTTAAAGGTGAAGAAATTTTGTTTGTTAAGATTAAGATTAGGCATAAAAGATTTTCCAATGCCTCATTGTCTAATTTAATTTTAGAGTTGTATTTTAATAAAGCAAATTAATGACAAAATAAAGCCATGCAAATTTAGTCTGTTATAGCTTTTCCTTAAAATTGAGTTAATTAATAAGTATGGCTGCCATCAGTTTCTAAAGATGTCTATTAATGTAATCTTTTACAGTAATATTAATGGAATAACCTTTAATAGTTGTTGTCCTGGATTGCCAGTAAAGGCTCTGTGTGTCGCTGTGTGTCAAAGTGTCAGACAGATGATATAGATGATGCAAATTGTGCAAAAAATGGTAAAGTTACTAAATTAACTAACCTCTGCTTTTGATATTTTTATCTCCCATGTGTTGCTATTTTCAAAGAGGTTATTAGTTTTGTTGGAATTGGCAATGACAGAGGGTGACACCACCACTGAAACAGAGGTGATGAAATATATCTCCTTATTTTAGCTATCTGACTGTGTGGGGTTTTTTCTTGAGGTCCATCTGCTAGCACTGGCTCAGAAATCTGATTTAGATGCATCACAATGCCCTTCCATTCCAGAAACTGCATAAATGCAGTACTGAATCACAGTCTTAAATCTAAGTGGGTGGAAAGCGCATTTCATTACACTACAGCTTGAATTCTTCAATTTCCTTTCTCTTGCTTCTGGGAAGCCTGAGTGCTTTGCTATTCTAGCAGTGGAATTAGACACAAACCTTAAAAAGCCTTCTTTCCTTGAAGGGAGCACTACAGGTTGCCTGACTTTTGCTCGGGTCTACACTTGCTTTAGACACTGCCATTTATCTTCAGCTTGCTTCAGTTGAGTGCAAAGCTTGGCAGAAGTAAATCCCATCTCACTGTTTCCTGGACTTTTCATGTCTCCCCAACCTTGGTAGATTCTCTACCCACACTTCTCCCTCAGCTTGTCTGCATCACCTCTCCAGCATCACTTGCATCAGCTCTGCCTACTCTTTACTGGAAAGAGTTCAAGGGTTGCAGAATTCTCTCATCTTTGACTCACTGTTCAAGGGGCTGGCACACATCTGCAATGGAAAAAGGCTGTGCCTAAACTTGGCACATCTGTTCAAACTTCGAGCAGCCTGCCCTCATTGTCTGGAGCTCAGTGTCTATCCCCTCAGGGCAAGGGAGAGAGTTGTTCAGGGTTTCTGTAGAGGACCAAGAGTCACAAACCAGTCTCCTCCAGTGGATGGATGCCTCAATTATGCAAGCAGGAACATCAAGATCAGCTTGCTTATGAGCACTAACATCCCTTGGCTAAATGCCAGAGTCCCATCTTTGCAGATTTGGTGGTGTCCGGAAGGGCTACAGTGACCAAAACTTGGCTCTGTAGTTAACATTTTACAGGGATCTTTAAAAAAACCCCTCAACATAAGCTGGCATTGTGAGCTTGCAGCCCAGAAAGTAAACTGAATCCCAGGCTGTATCCAAAGCAATGTGGCCAGCAGAGCGAGGGAGGGAATTCTCCCCCTCCACTCTGCTCTGGTGAGATCCCACCTGGAGTACTGTGTACAGTTCTGGTGTCCCCAGTATGAGAAGGACGTGGAACAGTTGGAGCAAAGCCTGAGGAGGCCAGGAAGTTGCCAAGAGGACAGGAGCACCTTCCCTACGAAGACAGGCTGAGCAAGCTGGGGCTGTTCAGCCTGGAGAAGAGAAGATTGCGTGGAGACTTCATGGAAATATTCCAGTATCTGAAAGGGCCTACCAGGAAGCTGGAGAGGAACTTTTCGCTGGAAACTGTAGGGATAGGACAAGGAGTAGTGGATACAAACTGAAAGAGGGGAAATTTAGGTTAGATATTAGGAAGAAATTTTTGAGGAGGGAACAGGTTGCCTTAGGAGGTTGTGGATGTTCCATACCTGGCAGTGTTCAAGGCCAGGATGTGACCTTGACCAACCTGTTCTAGTGGGGGTTGGAACAAGGTGACCTTTAATGCCCCTTCCAATCCTTAACATTCTATGATCTTGTAACTTAGATAAGCAGATTTCCTGTCAGACTTCACAAGTGGTTTCACTGGGAGAGTAGGATACAGTGTCGAAACTCAGAATGGGAAATCTAATCCCAGCCCTTCAGATAGGAGCTATTGGTTTTTTACAACTTAAATCACCTTTGTCACTCTGTCCTAGTGTGACCTACTTCAATTTATCTAAGATATAACTTCATACTCCTTTCCAGGCACTTTCTGAGTAGGAAAAAAAAAAGTGTTCTTGATGGTTTTCTTCTTGGCAACTAGTGTGGTACTGGAAAAGAAATGGCTCTCCCCAAGTAGCAGGGAGCTGAGACCAAGCACATGTGGAGCTCTAAAGCTTGCTGGAGCCAGCTTAAGCTATTTGGATGCTGAAGCCTCCCCAGGATAGGATCTAAATGACAGCCAGAACAGACCTTGACTAACCTAGAGTGTGTATGTGCTGTTTGGGCAGGTGGTAACTGGCTGCTACCAGCCCATATAACGCACCACATCTGACCTCTTCTCATTCTCTTTTCAGTGGGGTCTTTTTATTTCTGGGTTTCTCTCTAGGATATCTCATTGCTTTGCAATATTTCCAAGTCTAATTTGAGTGCTTCTTCCTAAAAAACCTCAAACAGTGAATATAATTTGACAGATCATGTAACAGAATTTCTGAAATTAAATACTGATGCTGACTAAAGCAGCCTAATACTTCCCAATGCAAGTATTATTAACAAGGTTTACCCAAACAAATGGTGCTTACCCAGTTGCTCTTTCAGTCCAGGCAGTTAACCGGTTTCATTAGAAATCAAAGAATCTCAGTAACAAAGGAACATTGGCAGCTTAAAGACCATATCTTCCCCAAACCATTTAGAAACACTGAACTAACAGCTTTGTGATTGGAAATAAAAACTAACGTTGCTTCTTCATGGAAGAAGTCTGATAGATGGATGACCTGTCTGAAGGATTAGTCAATTAAAGTTTGGAAGCAATTGGGAAAATCTCTTAAACATGTACCTCAGTTCGTCTAGCTTCTCAGAGGAGCAGAAGACAGTGATTGTGACAAAAGGCCACCAAAGTAGTTATATGCATTCCCCCGGGTGCTCCTGAAAGTCAGAGACATGTGCCCATGGCCTCCTTCAACTTATCTCCAGCCCTGTCTTTTACATGTTTTTCTGCTCCTTGTCTTCCTGCAAAATGAGAACAGGTGAAATTACAGATGCTGTACAGTAAACCCAAAGATAAAATGGGAATTATCTTCTGTTGTAAGTCTAATTCTGGCTGCTTCCTCTTCATCCAATCAACAAATGACTACCCTTTTTCTTGTTGTTCTTTTTTTAAAGTGTTTTCCATCTAAAATTGCCAGGTAGAGTGGAACTGTAGCCAGAGGTACATTTTTTTCTGAGAAAGTTTCGACATAATTGGACAATGCCTATTTTGCAGAGAAGGGCCGATAAAAAAAAAAGTAGGTGTTTCATTTTTTGAAATGCCTTGTGATATATTCTATAAAAATCTTATCTCAGAACCAGCTTGACCTAGAAATGACAGTATATTGGAGATCCTTAGTAGTGTGGATTTTGGCAGTCCAGAGCATCTCAGCAGGCTATAACAATATTGCCAAAAGTCCTGCAGAGAAAATTAATCTCTAGCAGAGCCAAGTTGCTTTGGAAAATAAGCCAGGGGCTTAGCTGATTTGCCATTGTGAAGCCTCTCCAATATGAATAATCTGCCTTGCTCCCCTCTCAAGTCTTTCTGGCTGTGCACTTGGCTCAAAATTATTTCTCATGTCTGGAAACCCATGGCACCATCACCTCCCTTGTATGGTTGAGTGGGTGTCAGGAGGTAGGACCATGACAATTTTTGGTAAAGCAGGACAAATGTCACTAGAGAAAGGTTACAAAATTGGGCAGACAGTTTTTGTCATTTTGTTACCTTGCTATATCAAAAGTGAAAAGAAGAAATCGAGGTCCCATTTGACATCGCTGGGCTTGGGAAGGAACATTGAGCAAGTCAGTAGTAAATAAATGGAGTATGTGGCAAGACAACAGGTGGCTGTATCAGCAAGAATATACCTGACCTTCTGTTGTTCCTCCAAGTTTCTGTTTCACAGAAAGCTCTAATCATTTTGGGTAAATAGAGCTATAAGCTATAGATAGACAAAAAGGCATAAGAAGGAAATAATTCAGCGGGCAGAGAAAACAAGCCTGCTCTCTTCAGATTTTTTCCATCTGTTGGTGTCCATTAAGAAACTAAAAAGGCAGCTGCTGGGGAGTCCTGATCTTCTGGCAATCCAAACTGATTATTTGATTTGCTTTCTCACTGTTGCAGTGCTGAATCTCTGTTCCAGCAGGAGCTGGGTTTATTATTTTAAGGCTTTTTTAGCCTTCACAGCCATTGGTTTTATCCTAAGGCTTTCGTTTCCAAACTATGCTGTAATCTAACATAATGTAAATCTAAAGACTATCTGAATTTAGATAACTTTAAACTTTGATGGGGGAGGAGAATGATATAGCCATGTTCAGTTTGTGCTAGTTTTTTGTACCTTTGAGTTGCAGAAATAATAACAGTGTTTAAAGGAGTCAGCAAGCGGCTATATTAAGAAAAATGCCTTTCCTGGCTGTGAACACGCTGTCTATGTACAGTTGTGTGTGATTCATTCAAACTCACCATGTGACGCATTTTTTTTTCTTATTACATTTGTTACAGTTTGCAACTGTTCTTTCTGTCAGAGAAATCCACAGATTTACTTTTGTTAGGCCCTCATTTCTGTGGACCTCTAATACTAAATTGAAATAGATCAAGATGATCTGACTGATGTTTATTTTCTCTGCTAACTTCATGAACTTTCTCTGCTCATTTCTTACTGTGTAATAGTTACAGCATAACCCCATCCTACACACCAAACAAAGATACATTTAAAGAGAACCACTTGGAAGAAAAATGTTGCCTTTCTCTCCAAACGACATCTTATCTCCTGGATTCATTCTTTTAAAAATGAAAAAGGATAAGCATATAGTGACCTCATTTTCACTTATAATATGAGCAAATTTTAGCCTCTTCAGGGATCTGCTTGGCAGAGTATGGGACAAATCCCTGGAAGAAGAAGGGCCCAAGAAAGCTGGTCAGTCTTCAATGGTTGCCTCCTCCAAGCTCAGGATTGATGCATCCCAAAGAGAAGAATAAGGAGCTTCTGGACAAACTCAAACACTGAAAGGAAGCCCACAGGGGATGGAAGCAAGGACAGGCAGCTTGGGAGGAACATAGAAAAATTGTCTGAGCAGACAGGGATCAGGTCAGGAAAGCTAAAACTGTAATAGAATTAATTCTGGCCAGGGCCGTCAAGGGCAACCAGAAAAGCTTCTATAGGTATGTCAGTGATAAAAGGAAGACTAGGGGAAACTTGAGCACTCTCTGTAAGGAAAGAGGAGAACTGGTTGCCTGGGACATAGAGAAGGCTGAGGTATTCAACAATATTTTTGTCTCTGTCTTCACCAACAAGTGCTCCAGCCACACCACCTGAGTTGCAGAGGGCAAAGTCAGGAACTGTGAGAATGAAGACCTGCCTATGAGAATGAAGAATTGCCTGTTGTAGGAGAAGATCACATCTGAGATCATCTAAGGAACCTGGAGGTGCAGGAGTCCATGGGACTGATGAGATGCACCCAACAGGTTCTGAGGGAACTAGCAGATGAAGGGGATAATACAGTATGCATCATATTTGAGAAGCTGTGGCAGTCCAGTGACTGGCAAAAGGGAAACAAAAGCCCCCTTTTTGAAAAGGGAGAAAAAAAAGACCTGGGGCCACGCCAGTATCATCTCTGTGCCTGGCACAATCATGGAGCAGATCCTCCTGGAAAATATGCTAAGGCACATGGAAAATAAGGAGGTAATTTGTGACAGCTAATATGGCTTCACTAAGGGCAATTTTGGTGTCCTTCTGTGGCAGGGTTACATCATCGATGAGTGATGTCAGAACAATTGATGTCGTCATGGACGTGTGCAAAGCATTTGGCACTGTCCTGCCACAAAGGACACATCCTTGTCTCTAAACTGGAGAAACATGGATTTGATGGGTGAACCACTTGATGGATAAGAAATTGCTGGGTAGTCAAAGAGTTGCTTGTGGTACACAGATTGATGTCCAAGTGGACAGCAGTGACAAGTGGCTTTCCTCAGAGGTCAATGTTGGAACCAGCACTGTTTATCCTTGTTGGTGACATGGATAGTGTCCCTCAGCATGTTGCAAGTGACACCAAGTTGTGTGGTGCAGTCGGTACACTAGAGGGATCAGATGCCATCCAGAGGGACCTTGACAGGCTTGAGAAGCAGGCCCAGGGGAACCTCATCAAGTTCAACAAGGTTAAGTGCAAGGTCCTGCACCTGCGTTGGGGCAATCCCAAGTACAAATACAGGCTGGGCAGAGAAGGGATTGAGAACAGCCCTGACCAGAAGGACTTGAGAGTGCTGCTGGATAAGAAGTTGGACATGAGCCAACAATGTGCACTTGCAGCCCTGAGAGCCAAATGTATCCTGGGCTGCACCAAAAGGAGCATGGCCAGCAAGGTGAGGGAGGGGATTCTGTCCGTTTCATTCTGAGACCCTACCTGGAATGATGTGACCAGCTCTGGGGCCCCCAACTTAAGAAGGACATGAAAATGCTGGAGCAAGTCCAGAGGAGGGCCACAAAGGTGATCAGAAGTCTGGAACACCTCTCCGATGAAGACAGGCTTAGAGAGTTGGAATTGTTCAGCCTGGAGAAGAAAAGGCTCTGGGGAGACCTTATAGCACATTCCAGTACCTAAGGGGGCTTACAGGAAGGCCAGAGAGAGACTTTTTACAAGGGCATGTAGTGATAGGACAAGGCATAATGGGTTTAAAATGAAAGAGGGTGAATTTAGATTAGTTATATGAAGAAATTCGTTTCTGTGAGAGTGGTGAGGCACTGGAACAGCTTGCCCAGGGACACTGTGGATACCTCATACTTGGAAGTGTTCAAGGCCAGGTTGGATGGGGCTCTGAGCAAGCTGATCTTGTGGAAGGTGTCCCTGTCCATGGCAGCAGGGTTTCTTCCACCAGGAAAGGATTCCACAGGAGTCCACCATGATGGTGATGATAGGGTTGTATGCTTACGGAATCAGGGAGAGGGCCAACAAGGCAGATAACATGTGGGAGTCTGTTAGAGACCACCAACACAGGACATAGAGGTAGACAAAATATTCTATATGCAGCTGGCAGAAGTCTCACGATCGCTAGCTTTGTTCTTGTGGGGAATTTCAGCTTACCAAATGTCTGTTGGAAATACAGCACAGCAGAGAGGAAGCAGTCTAGGACATTCCTGGAGTGTGTGGAAGACAACTTCCTGACACAACTGGGGAGGGAGTCAGCTAGGGATGGCTCCCTGCTGGACCTGCTGTTGATGAGCAGAGAAGGACTGGTGGGTGATGTTTGGCACAGTGATGACAAAATGATAGTTTTCAATTCTCAGAGAAGTAAGGAGGGGTTCCAGCTGAACTGCAAGCTTGGACTTCTGTGGGCCAGGCATGGCCTCCTTAGAAACCTGGCTGACAGAGTCAGGAGATAATCCTAAAAGGCAAAAGAGTCCAGGAAGACTGGACATTCTCCGGGAAGGATATCTTAAAAGTGCAATAGAAGGCCATTCACATGTGCTGAAGGATGAGCCAGCAGGGAAGACCAGCCTGGCTGAACAGAGCTTTGTCTGGAGCTTAGGGAGAAAACAAGAGTTTATTACCTTTGGAAGATGGAGCAGCAACTCAGGAGGGCTACAAGGATGATGTGAGGTTATTCAGGAAGAAAAGCCAAACTAGAACTTAATCTGGCTACTACTGTAAAACACAACAAGAAATGTTTCTATAAACAAATTAGCAACACATTGAGGGCTAAGGAGACCCTCTATCCGTCCTTGGGTGTGGGGGGAAATATAGTGTCAAAGGATGATGAAGAGACTGAGGTACTTAATGTTTTCTTTGCCTCAGTCTTTAACAGCAAGACCCATTGTTCTCTGGGTATCCAGCCCCACTGAGCTGGGAGACTGCACCTTGAATCCTGTGTCCAGTTTTGGACCCCTCACTACAAGAAAGACATTGAGGTGCTGGAGCATATCCAGAGAAAGGCAAAAAAGCTGCTGAAGGGTCTGGAGCAAAAGTCTTTTGAGGAGCAGCTGTGGGGAAATAGGAAGCTCAGGAGAGACAGTATTGTTCAGGTAACAAGCAATAGGACAAGAGGAAATAGTCTCAAGTTGCTCCAGGGGAGGTGTAGATTGGATATTAGGTAAAATTTCTTCACAAAAGGGGGTTGTTAAGCACTGCAACAGGCTGCCCAGAGAAATGGTTGAGTCACCACCCCTGGAGATATTTAGAAGACTGTGGATGTAGCACTTTGGGACATTGTTTAGTGGTGGATATGGCAGTGCTAGGTTAATGTTAGATTCAATAATCTAAGAGGTTTTTTCAAACCTAAAAATTAGGTGGTTCTGTCAATGGATGGTTAAGAATCAAGGGGTCAGAAATGTTTTTGTTTTCGTGTTTGAAATGGAAAATATTTAAAATTCTCCATCCCTATTTGAATTATAAAGTTCTGCAATATTTGACAATCATCTAAGAAATTCAGGATGAAAATACATGACATATTTCAGTTATGAAGAATAAAACTGAGAAAAATGATGGATAGCTCTTATGTCAAGATCTGGGATAAAAAGAGGGAACAGGAACAGAGATTAGCTCCTGGCAGTACTGACAGTAGCACCCTCTTGACTCATAATGCCTGAATGGGAGCCTTGCGTTGCGTGGTTGGCTTTGTACATGTTCACTCTTCACATATGCAGTCTTCATCAGCTGAGCTCAAGCTGTGTGTTGAGATGGTGATCTGGGACTTGGAAAATCACAGGGAGCTGGCCTGAGATATCCATTTGAAGTGGCCAAAGGTTTCTCATGAAGGGCAGGCCTTGCTGAATTTTGCTCTTCCCATGGCTAAGGACTTACTTAATAAATTGTTGCTGTCTGACTGTGCAGTGAAGATTTTTTGTAAGAAAGGAAGTGCTTTTCTTAATGATGCCAGATATGCAGGTGATGTGGCCAGGACCCTTGAGAACAGCCTGTGCCTAAACCCAGCATCGAGAAGCCTGAATTAGAAGCTTAATCACACAGCCTGCCAATTTAATCAGTGTAGAGAGACAGACACCTCCAGAGAATGGTATAAATCTTAGTGCAAGCGCATCCTAAAAATAGTTGTGAAGAATCCACACCTGAGCCTGCTGTATGTAAGAGTGTCTTTTCTGAACTGGACAAAAGGAAATGTAGTGAGGAATTCAAAAACACAAGTAATTAAAATGACAAAAAGCTACTGCATATGCTGGGAACAAAGTAATAGCATATTCAGAACATCCCCCCTCCCTTTTTATCTCCTAAGTAAATCTACAGATGCAGAATATTTGGAGAATTTAAATTAAAAAAGTAAATGATAACTGTATAATACATTCATATATAATAAATGCAAACAAATGAACAAATATGCAGACCAGAACAAAGGAATAATGATTTACTCTATTTTGTATTTAAGAAGTAATGATGTATGACAGCTGTACTAGAAATGGGCAAACACCAGAGAATAACTAGGATATATATACACCAATGATAAGTTTCTGTGTGAGGATTTATGTGTGTGTATGAATGTACAATCCTTCCCTACTTCCTCACAAGATAACAAAGCAACGAGGTAACTTTGAATTCCAAACATTCCTAGAGGAAGGCAGAATATAACTGTACATGTGGCTGCAGAACCTTGTAATCTTATGGCCATGTTTCAGATACCTTATCCAGGAGAAGTGATTCTTTACAGTCATAGGCTTTTGAGTTTCAAGCGGAAGTTTGGATGGATTGTTTTTACATAAAGCCCTTAGAATTCAGTGCATTTTTCTTCTATTAAGTGTACAAGGATATTTTTATGTGCTAGTAGGGGTGGTAAGGCACTTAAAAGGGAATGATAGCAAGGTGCAATGAGCCTCAGGAAATCAGTGGTTTCATGTACACAATTTTTGTGTTCTTGCATCAGTTCTGTTTCATTTCCAGTCTTGGATTTCTTTTGTGTTATGCCAGTTAATAAGCTGTTCTCAATCCATTACCTCTGAGCAGCTTTGGAAAGCAATATTTTAAATTAGGATAGGGAAGGAGGGAAAGTATAAATGGCGTCTGGTAGCACAAATCTCCTGCTAATACAGGGAATCTTTTCAACTAAAATAAGCACACTGCTTTGATATTTTTATTCTGAGTGAGGTGTCAAGTCTGTGGCTGACAATAATAAAGGAAGTTTCTTTAGGCTTATGTGGGCTTCGTAGTATTCAGGGAGTTAAGAGAGAGGAAGAAAAAATGCTATGTCATTAATGATGCATCTGACATTTGTTTATGCATTCCTATGTCCTGTTTGCATGCAGCAAAGCTTAATATTCATTAAATAGCTCTTCATCTATTTCATTCATTCAATTTTAATGACATATACATACATATATATTTTTATTGTACATAAGGAAATTATATAAACTTCTCTTATATGTTTTATAAATTCTTGAAATTTTAACACCTATAGCAATTGAATAAAGCTGGCTGAAACTGCTCTATTTATCCTGTGTGTTTGTGTTTTCCTCCTGAACTTCAGCAGGGTTGCAAAAACTCTTGAAGTCCCAAGATAAGCAAGGAAACCTTAGGGAGTCAGAAAGAAAGATGCCACCTTGTTTTCTGCCAAAATTAAAATTGTACATATTTTTATTGTAATACTGGTCTTCAAAATGGAAAATTCTACTAACCAGGAGCTAATGAGTTGCACATGGACTTTATTTCTACATCAGGAAGATGAGGGTGAGGCAGAACAAAGACCATTGCCCTGGAAAAGCACTTTCAGGGCTTATAAAATGAGCAGAATCCAAAGTCAGGTGGCAGAATGGTGAGAGCATAGTGGAGGAAACCCAGCTATTTTTTGGGGATGTGGTGAGCCTGGCCAAGCCCCAGTAAAGCCTTGACCATTGGTACACAGCCTGGCACCTTGGTTTTGTTCAATGTCCCTCCTGTTAAAGGTTCAGCCTGTTGCCAAAGGAACTGGCTGTTGCTTAAGGTCCTCATAAGAACCCACTCAGTGGATTCCTTGCCCAGGCACCAGGGACACAGGAAGGCTTTCCTCCAACACAAAAATGGCTCAAGAAAAGGAGGGAGCAAAGATGGGGCCAAGCTTTCATGATCCTGAATGGTGTTTCCCTTTTCTATTAGCACTGTGTTGGATAGAGTAATTTGTATCCTCTCTCAGTTGAGTCCTTTCAACCAAATTATCCTAATTTAGTCAGTATTTCCTCATCAGAAATCTATTCCAAAGCTCTTAGGAAACTATTTCCTATCTTCCATCATTTCTGTTATCCTTTCCTCTACCCTTGCCTGTTATCTTCAAGATGAAGTGACAAAAACTACATGCAGTGTTCAGGAGGAATTTACTAGATTTTCCTTCATTTCTTCTCGATTATTTCTACAACAGTTCCCCATCTTCTGTTTTTCAAATATTGTGTTGTTTGAGAAATGTGTCTGAAATGATTGATAGATTTCCCTGATTGGCAATAGTAGCTTATTAGAGTTCATCATGGTATGTTTGTAATTACAGCTACAGGGAATTCCAGTCTGGATGAATTTTTGTCAACTCCTCTCGCATTCTTGGGCATCCGCCCCAAACATGGTCTTCTTTACGGTTTAAACCAATCTTCTTTACATGGTTTAAAACATGGATTAAAATAGCTGATGTACATTACCTTTGGACAGATACATTTATTCTGTAGTAAGGTTATAAGATAGGTTCAATAGAATGCCAATACTCCTTTGGTACCCTGAGGTAATTCCACAGAAGAAGGAAAACTAATTTCCCAGTCCTCCTAAAAACTGTCTGGAGTATCTTAAAACACAGAACTAATGTCTAATCTGTCAGACTCTCATTTGCTAATACAGAAAAAAAGGACATAGCTATTAGACAGGATTTTGCAGTAGGCATCCACGTGGGCTAAGCTGGTTACTTAGATTTGTGTGCCAAATACAGATCCTGCAATTTAACAGCTCAACACATTAAAGGGTATTTTAAGCTGCCTTGGTAGCTGTCTAGATGTAATTCATTGAATGCCTGGTGTCTTTGTCTTTCATTTAGAGAGTTTCAGTCTGGATATACATATCTCAGTGATCTGTAATTTGCAAGTCATGAACATTGTCAAATGATATGTGCCTTTTTTTTTTTTTTTTTTTTTGAGGAAATAAATGTTTTTCTCTTTATAGACCCTACCTGGGGTTTACTTTGTGTACTAGTTTGAATACAAACCAGTGAGAGATTGCAAGTCAGAATTATAATTTAATAGGAAAACTAAAATAAATGCAATAGTACAAAGAAAAAGAAAAACAAACCACTGACAGAGTCAGAATACAACCTGACACCCTGTCGGTCAGGGTGTTAGTAGCAGTCCGAATGAAGTGGTCCTATTGAAGTGGTGATTCTGTAGAAAGAAAAGTCTGGTCTTCACCTGAAGGTCCAGTGGTGTAGCTCTTGTCCTCAGGGAGTCCCATCGGTAAGGGCTGCCTGGTGTTCCAAACTTCCAAGTATATATACAGATGGGAATGCTCAGTTCCTCCCCCTGGGCGGAGCATGTCACAATGGGATGGTGAGTCGTGAGGCAAGGCATTGATGGGCCCATTAACAGGAGATAGTCCGGAGCTGGTTATCTGTGAGTCATGCGGTGGGTCCTTGATTGCCCATTAAGTTATCAAAGATGAGTCCTGGCAGGAGGTAACGAACACTGCCCCACCTGCTCTAACAGCTTGGGAAGATGATAATAGAATACATACTGTTGGTTACATCTTACATTGTAACCTAGGACACTTTGGCTTTATCCAGAGCTCCTGTTTGTGTAGTGGTATCACCTTTAAAACAAGAACTGAGCATTGCTTTGAACATGGGCTTGTGTCTTGCCTTAGATTTTATGATGACATCCAAAATTTTTAAAGTGGAGTGAGGTCCAGGCTATGGAATCAAATGAAGAAATTTTTACAGTGATGTCATGAGGCATGCTTGGAACATTTCCTTGATGCCACACCCTGGGGAATATTGGACAGTCATTATTGCAGGTGCATCAGTGAGCAGATACTAACTCTTCAGTTCTGTTCCCCTCCAGATGGGAAGAAGAGCAGAGCATCAGTCTGGCACCTCAGGACAAGTATTACAGGCATTTATGTGGCAATAGGTGCAGACAGCCATCTGCCACGATGCTTAGGAGGAGTCAGGCACTTAACACCTGGATTTAAAAATACAGATTTAGGCATATCCGAAAAGCTCACTAGGTGCCTATCTCTTCATCTTCAAACCTTTAAAATCCAGCTGTTGGTTAGTGTGTTTCACCCACATCTGTGCTATGGGGTGGTAACACCTCCCCACCTCAAAAGAGGGGCTTAAGTGGTCTCTTCAGTCTTTAAACTGGATGGACAGTGGAGCATGACATGGCAATACAAGATCAGCTCTCACATGTGTCTGACTACAGCAGGTTTTTATCAATGTCTGTTTCCTTCACTAAGATTTGTGAGCAATCACTGACACTTAAACTGAAAATATGAATTCTGTGAAGTTTTTCACATAAAATATAACATTTTCTTTTGTATTTTATGTAAATATATCCACACCTCTTCTGGCAGCTAAGCACAATTCCCCTTACAAAAATCTTTTTTAACATAGGAAAATGCACTATTCTTCTTCTCACTAGATGGAGGTCCAGTGCCATTTAAACCACAGCTTTCTTGATTCTTCCTGTTCTTGGTGAGATTGAAATTATTGCTGCTGTGATCTCGACAAAGCTTTACAGTGTATCTGTGTTCTCAGTAGAGGACACAGATAAAGGAATGCATATTTCTAAAAACCTTAAAGCGTAGAATATGCTCTGGTAATAAAACATTTAGAAAAGAGAATGTGAAAAATGTCATAAAGTTGTGAAGATTTAGATGCAGATGTTTAGATGCAATTAAGATTTTATGAAATCCAGTTGTACTGAATTAATTCCTTTTAGCAAAAGCAGAACTATTTAATAGATCACATCTGCCTGGCTGCTGCTGCATTAATCATGACAGTAAATTGCTGTAACTAAACTGATGTAATGAGGGAAAGTAAGGGCTGCCATTTGTTTTGCTTTTCAATTCTTTTACCAATCATTCTGCCATGCCAGTGCATTTAACACTCATCAGTTCTGGTACTAGAACTAAAGGAAGTAACACCTTTCTTGAGTGGTACTTCCCAATTGCACAAATGACTCCTATTTAACCTCCTCCAATCTTCTTTTCAAGCTTTGCCTTTCACTTCCCACAAAGTCTGTATCCCTTTTGTTCTCTTTAAACCTCTTTAATATCATGTTAGATTTCTCTGAGAAAAATTTCCAAGACAGAAAATATAGAATCAACATAAAGAATCAAACAAGTAGGGATTGGGTTGGTATTGTTACGATTGTTTTTCAGGCTAATGTGCTGTAAGGTTAGATGAGCCAGTGCTTTAGATAACGGGAGAGAAATGTCCAATTTCTTCCTTTCTTCCAGATGTTCTTTATGACAAACCAAATCATTCTGGCTCAAGTATACAGATCTTTCTTAGCCTGTCAGTGACAGCAAAGTCTTGTAAAATTCTTCATGTCTACATCTCTCGGTGTGGGCAGTATCTTCCTGGTGAACGCTAGGTGAATTCATGCCCAAACCCTAAAAAAATTCACAAATTTGGAGTCCTTCAGTACTTTTTCTAATGCTCCTGCCTATTCTGGACTTAATTTTTTAAAAAAGATGTTTCAATCTCATCTGTGCAGGGAGTCCTGGTTCTTTTGAACTCCACCTTCTATGGTGGGACTTAGATACATAAACATAGGTGTCAAGTGCCAGTGGAGATGCCCTTGGTTACCAAGTCATCAACATAGTGCAGACATATACAGCACAATAGATTTGGAGGTGTGTGTCTTCCTGGAGACAAGGTGGGGTACCCTAACACATTTAAATGCACACTCTCTGCATCAGTATGGGCACTGAAATTGCTCAGCTTTGCAGAACAAAGAAATCAAGGACCTGACGAAGAGTCTCTTTAAGCACCTGGCACCTGAAATTTTACTGCAACAGTGCTAAATGGTTTTTCAGTCGTCTCCCTTGGTGGAGGTAACTTTAGCGAGTATCTTATGTGTAAACTAGGAGCCTCTGTACTTCACAGAGATGAAAATAAATAACTTGCGGTTTATGAGGTGCTGAACTACCAAAGAAATGTTGGCTGAGTAAATACTGTCATTAAAACAACCTAGGTAGGCTGCTCCACATTTCTATCCAAGACGTTTCAACCCCACTGAGTCCCGTAGGGCTTGCAACAGACTCAACACTCACTGCAAGTCAGGGCTCAAGTTATGAGCAGTGAAAAACTTGTTTACTTTAGAAATTAATCAACATTTCATTTTTCTTCATTTTGGATAGGTAAAAAAACAGTAATAATAAAACGGAGCATTAATGCTTCAACTTACAATCCTTTTAGGCCTGAATTCCTAAAATAAAAAAATAAAATAATGACTGTTATGTAATTCTCACATTGATCCATTTGCCAAGTCCCTTCCCCCCGTTATTTTTGATGTTGGATAGTTTGAAAAATGGTAGAGTACTCAAAGATGTTTTCCTACTAGTCTAATGGAAACAAATATCAGGATAAAGGAGAAATTTATGGCTCCTCTGAGGAAGGCACAGCTCAGTCATTCTATTCCTCTTTCATAGCAACCTCCTGGCTAATAAGGCATGCACATGGCAGGTTGGCCTATCCACACAGACCCTGCTCCAGATGAGTCATGTTAACTGGTATCTGTTTCCCAGAGCATGTGGATGAGCTGGGGCGAGAAGCAGGACAGGGGTAAGAGACACAATACAGATCAAAGCTTCCGGGCCTCTTCTGTCTCCCTGTTCCTGTAGCTTTTTCTTTTGTTATCGCTTCAACAATTACTCTCGTGTTTGCTCATAAATTTTCTCTCTCGCTGATTACACTGTATTTACTTATAAACAGTGAATGTTTTCAATGATTTAAAATGTAAATCTACTCTCAAAAATGCAGGTGATGCAGCAACTTGATTATGAATGCAAGCTCAGAGTTTTTCTAAGTAATACCCCATTTATCCTTAGTGCTATATGAATTAGTTTTACCTGACATATACCACACATATGGCTATAAAAGCAAAAAATTTTTTACAAATAGTCGAGGTATATCAGTTTTTATGACCCATTTCCAGTTGCTAAGGTTTTTTTTCAAAATTTTCCTGAACCCATTACGTCCTTTTTCCCGATTTATACTTTAGCCAATGAATATGAATTATAACATTGTTTTTTTAAAATAAATTAGTCATATCTTGCCAGGCATTAATTAAAAATAATCAAAATTTATGTAAATCAAAGCCTTAATTGTGTTTGACTCAACAAATCACTCAAATATGAGAACTATTAAGTGGGGTAACAAATTACTAGGATTAATATTAAAAGGACCACTTCAAACAAAAGTGAAAAAAAAAATCTGTGCAGTGGAGCAAATGCTGATTACTCCAAATATGAGATTACAGGATTATTAGTTTTAAATATAAAGTTTCAAAATCTCTTCAGAATATGCACCTAATCTAAGTTGTCCAAAAATTATTAGAACTATCCAAAAATTCAGATAAAATGCATGATTAAAAAAGGGAATTATTTCATCACAGGCCATCTGAGATAAATACACCCACCTCCATGAAACATAATCTATATATAGTGTTAATAACAGCAACCTTAAAAGGGTTTTTTTTTTACACAAGGAGAAGTCATTGTGGAACTTACATCACCATCTTCTACTGAGATCTGAAGGCCAACAGAAAAAACAAGGATGTAGCTCATTTTGCTGGAAAGCAAATGAATTTTCTTTCTGGCTTTTTTATGATGAAGTTCAGCAGTGTTATGAAGCTAGAGGGAATTGCCAGAACAGTGAGCAGAATCCAGTCCTGAAACCCACACAGCAATAATGGAGAAAAGGGAGATGTTTTTCTTCAGATAGATAGTGCTGTTTTTTTGGCATAATCTTTGTCACATAAAGGGGAAATCTAGAGTCTGGTCCCTAGTCCCAGGAAGTTTTGGAATCCTGGTATTGGGGTACCCTTTAGCACACTTTTTGACAGACTAAATTCTCTTCATTGAATATTATACATTTAAATGGATAAAAGAATGAAAGAAGAAAAATTATTGGAGCTTTAACCTATAAAAATTGTTCTACAGTCGAGTAAAACTCCATATCCTGCGCTCCTTCAAACACCTACCAGGGAAATACTAAAGCTGGAAAACCAGAAAAACTCACATTCAGATCTCCCTCATGCCTCTTACAATGTGATGAGAGTTACAGTTAAAAACTATGAAAGACTTCATTAAAAAAGAAGCTATATGATTTACATTCAAAGAATGTTTTCATTATACATTCTGTCATGCTGCTTCCTACTCTTCTTCAGTTCACTTTAGGCCAGAAAGGTTTAATTTTCTCTATTGACACAGAAAGAAAGCTAGCCTGTCAATGAATGTGCAAGGTGAATCTCCAGGGAAGCAAATGCAATCATGCTGAGTAACACTGGTTTTTATTACACTTTATTTGTAATAAATATGAAGGTTTATAATGCCAAAGGACTGAGTTACAGTTGTGTAAAGATTGAGAATGAATGATAAAAGAAGTAGAAATATAGCTGAGTTATATTCTGAGGCTCTGTTTTTCCCCAGTTGCTATAGTAATGTTTAGCACCTTTGTTAGTTATTCCAGCATGCTATGTCCCTGGGAGATTTGTCAATTCAGGAAGACTGAGAATGATGAGCCTGCCTTGGATCTGGAGATAGACCTCATTAGTTGTGAGGATTAGACACAATACCTAACGCTGGCACAGGCAGTCAGCACACAAACATGGAGAGGAATCCCAGGATGCTTTTAATGAGGCCACCCAGCCTGGGTATTGGATTGCTCTCAGCACTCCAAATACAGGTGGTTGTGAGGCTGGTGGGTGACTGCTGAAGCTGCCACCCTGATAATAGCTGTTCATTTGTAGGCCCAGACAAACCAGCTCAAAGCCTCCTACAACTCAAGGGAATATCAATGCCTTGATACTTGAGAGGACAACAAAAAAGTAAATACCAAAAGGTTGCACTTTGGTATCAAATCAAGTCTTTGGGCCATTTTTTCTCTCACAAGTGTAACTCACAGAGGAATTAAAAAGGAGCAGCTTTTTGCAGGAGTTGATCCTTTCCTTTTGTCTTTTCGCTGCCAACTAAACTGTCATTGTTTCCATGCCCTTTGGGGAGGGAGGAGAGAAATGGCAAGCAGCACTGCCACAATTCTCCATTTTCCTACCTGGATTGTGGTGTATATTTTTCCTTAATAAACATTTTTTTACTGATTCAGTGAGAATATAAGATATTTTACAAAAGGTAAGACACATTTCAGTTTCTCTGTGTTATAGACAAGTGTCCTCCCAACTGGAATCAAACTACTGGAGACTGAAACCTGATTAGTAACAAAAGCTACAGTAGTAATAAAAAGATCTTTTAGTTCTTCCTGTTGTTTTTAACTCTTTTTAATCTCACGACTGAGGTCTTACAATTTTGGACTCTGTGACATTGACCATGGTTCACAGATTTATATTTTTTTAAGTTCCTTGGCAAATTACAGGAAGATCAGCGAGGGAAAAGGCATTTTGAAACCTCTGCTGTCAGAGCTGATTGCAGTTCACTCCTTCCCCCAAAAACTTTCATCTTCTTTTAAATTACCTGTGTAATTACCTGTGTAACACAAACCTGCCTGGAGTCCTAGTAAATTTCTTGAGAAAAGCTGAAGCGTGGGGAAGTAGAATTCCATAATCAGACACAGTTAGTAACTCACAACACTGAACTTGAAAAGCAATGCACCTTCACAAACCAACTTCCAAAATGTGATTTCTTGCTGCACAGCCCATTTAAAAGAGAAGCCCTGTTTGGCAACTGAATGCTTCACATCTGTTGGATTCAGCTAGCTCTGAAGATTTTTAACACCCATTTGGAAGCCGGGTTCTACATGGCTTGGAGAGCATTGCAAGAATATGCAGGAAGAATGAGGGATGGTTAGCTATGGAAAGATATAGGAAGCTTGAGAACACCTGGGAGCAATTCAGCTGAGACTGGAGGAAGATGTAGGAGGAGGGATGGAGAACTTTTGTGGGTAATCAGGGCTGTCAAGACTTTAGGATGAAAGTATCCAGTGTAGTCTGCTGCATTTGGTATAATTGAACTGTATTGCTCTTCAATTTGTCTGAATGTTTTAGGAAGCCCATATATTCTGGAAGGGTGTGCATTTGTTCAGTAGAGCTGAATGAGGTACAGAATATCTTGTTTGACTGAAATTAGATTTTATGTTCTACTTAGACCTCTCCCTAGTAAAGTGGTGACAGTGAAATCCTCATTTTTTTTCCCAAACTAACAGTGTTTGGAAACGGGTTCTAATGATATTGTCCTCACTCCAGAATTAGAATCGAGTTAAGAAACTTGGAAACACTTACTCATAGGAACAAATGTTCTCATATAGAAAAGGACATGAAGAACTATTTTTCATTTTATTTCAGGATTTTTCATTTTATTTTGGGTGTATTTGAAATACATTTTTATGATAGCATTTTGTTACATCTTTTATTAGTAACTTTATGATAGAACTGCTTTATTAAATTAGGAGAAATGTCATTGTAGGTTAAAAGGTATGATTCTTTGATTAAGTGGCTTGAAAATGGTTTTCATTAATTTTAATGTGAACTAAACATCAATTGCTTCTGTGATTCTTGCCTGAAGTTTGGTTATTCTTGCCTTACACATTTGCTCCTTGATTGTATTAAACTTACTGTACAATTTTCAGACAATAGTCACAATCTTTCAACTGTTATTATTTTCTTATTGTAACAGTTATCAGTTTGGGGTTTTTGTTGTTGTTGTTGTTGTTTGTTTCTCTGCATGCTGGAAAAGCTCTACTTACATGAGACTTCAAAGGGAAAAAGCATAGACCTCAGATTTTAAGATAAATATACTACTGCATTGCAACAAGTTTTTTCTTTACTTAATCTTTCTTCTTCTTGATGATAATGCCAGGTTTCTAGATACCAAATTGGGGGATAGTTGTATTGGCTCTAGAAAAGGCCTTTTCCACTGTATTAGCAATAAACTGACAGCTTTTAGCTAGAGCATGCCTTATTGCCTTCTTTAGAGCTTTTTTGCCTTTTTCCAAGACATTTAGGTTATTGGTTTAATGAGAGGGACACTAGACTTAACTGTCCTAGCAAACACAGGATTAACCACAGGACACTTATTTTGGTGATGATGTAGTTGACTTCCCTTTAGTGAGTACTCAGGTCCAACAAGAATCCATTTTCCTCATCCACTTTTCCAGTATATTGTGTTTTCTTGGCTAAGTATAGGTACTTCTTAGTGTTAGTTCCACCATCCACTAGGCTTCAGATGTTTATTTCTCTGCATTTTTGCCTGGGTTATAGCAATGGCTCCAGGCTGTGGTTTAAGCAGTAGGATCCAGACAGACAATGCGAATTTTCTTTTGCTTTAGTAAATACATGGGTTTGTTTACTCAATACCACATAAACTGCATCCAAGCAAAACTTAATTAGATGCTCTGCCAGGAAAAAACTGAGAAGAGAGGAATAGAGAACAGCTGTTTTTGTCATCTGCTTCAGTCCTCAGACCTACAAAGGTAAGAGAAGTGTGACTGGCTTATTTCCACCAAGAGAGTAAATAGGTGAACAAGCATGGGTCTTTCATTCAAGTTATCTTATGTGGTAAACTAGGAGGGAACACAAGCCCGTTTGCTGGTAAGCCAAATTGAAGCTTATGTGCTGGATCTAAATCCCTTGTGATGTTATTTTATCAACAGATTTCTTACCACAGAATTTCTCCTAAGTCTAGGACATTTCTTTTTAAAATAAAATGTCTTAACACAAATATATTTACTAAATAGGTTTTTATTGTTTGGGGTGTTGTTGTTATTGTTGTTGCTGTTGTTCAGACAGGCCTAAGATGTATTGTATTCTGGGGTGCTCATTCTTGCTACTTCTACTTTACCTATTTTTACTCCATTTAGATCTTGATGACTGTTTAAAAGAGCTGCTTATGTTTCAAACCTTCCTTTCCTCTTCTTCCTCAAAACTTACAATGGCAGCTGCCACTCTGACTTGCTTTTTCCATGGGTACACATTGTTACTGCCACCCCCTGCATCGATAGCTGTCATTTGGTTCTTGGTACGTCGTACTGATCAGGTTTGTGATGTCGTGTGAGCCAGAGGATCACCAGCTGAGAGCCAGCTGGGCTTTGTCTCAAAGGCAACTTGTCACCTGTGAAATACTACAGCTTTCTGTCCCATTCTAATTTACCATTACATCACACATGAGTATTCTTTGTCACCCAAAAGAAGACATTGTATGCTGAGCTTGCTTCAGCCAGTTCCTCCACCACAGGAGAAAGGAAATGGCTAAACTGAGGAGAAGCTCTATGAGGAGCAGCTGAGGTCACTTGGTCTGTTCAGCCTGGAGAAGAGGAGACTGAGGGGAGACCTCATTGCAGTTTTCAAAATCCTCATATTGGGAAGAGGAGGGGCAGACAGTCTTCTCCAGTGTGACCAGTGACAGGACCCAAGCGAATGGCCTGAAGTTGTGCCAGGGGAGGTTTAGGCTGGATATCAGGAAAAGCTTCTTCCCCCAGAGGGTGGTTGGGCACTGGAACAGACTCCCCAGGGAAGTGGTCACAGCACCAAGCCTGGCAGAGTTCAAGAAGCATTTGGACAATGCTCTCAGGCACATGGTGTGACTCTTGTGGCTGTCCTGTGCAGGGCCAAGAGCTTCTGTGTGACAATCCCTGTGAGTCTCATCCAATTAAGGATATTCTGTGATTTTATGATTCTGTGAACTATTTTGTCCTTTTAAAAATTTTTTTATTACTCCAGAATTAGCATTAGTTAGTGCTGTTCAGCAATGAGAAAACAGGTGGTTAAAACTCCATAATTTCTGGTGCAGTAGTGTGAGTGCAGAATTGACATTCTGGGCTGGTGCAGAAGATCAGCCTCCAAGGCTGGCAGAGCTGCAAAGCAAACGTCTCGTATTGACAGACTGGCTACGACTGAGATTACCCCGAGGATGGCAGCTGAGAACATCCAATGTCAACATGATACAGTGGTCCAAAATTATTTATTTTGTAGCTTGCCCCATTCTTCAGTCAATCCTATTGTACTTCCATCCCATTTTGGTTGTCACAAGCAGCCTCTTGACTGAAGTTTAAGCCTTTGGTAATCAATTGATTTCTCCCATGTGTTTGCACAACTGACTCACTCTACAGAGAGGTTTTATATTATCCTGCAACGTGACAAATATGTTAATGTATGCAGAACAATGATTCTAGTTCTGGCAGACATTTGCTGTGCTCGCATAATCAATAAAGATAAATTTTTTCATGCTATAAAGTACTCTGATACGACTATAATGCTATGGCTCACTGAACTTGCTTTAAATTGGCTCTCAGCCTACCGATCAGATTATCAAAACCCAAAGAACTGCTCCCTTTGCTTTCCTGTAGCAGCAATTTAAAAAGGCAAAATACCATTAAGTTCAATGAGGCATGATTAACACTCAAACACACAGAAGTGAGAAGTCCATAAAAATGTGATCTTGCACTTAGTTATTATGTCTCCCAGGTATTTAGGTGGTTTGGAGAAAATTATTTGTGATGCAGAAACTGGACATCTTTCAGCTTTTCTAAAAAAATCTCTAGCTGACATTTTATTTCGCAGCCAAATACTGTATTCACATATAGGGGTAGTATAACAGTTGCTGAGATTTTCTATTTATGGCCATATATGTTTATCATGCCAAGCATAATTTATATCCTTGACTTTTACATATTTAAGACAAAATCAAGTTGACAAAGCCGATGGAAAAAAAACTCAATCAAATTGTGTTTCTATGTTGGTAGAATAGCCCTCGAGGAGACAGAATGTTCCCAGAAGATGCTAAAACAAACATGCAAACAGAACTCTAAAATAGGACCAAGGCAAGAGTTCAAGTGCTTTATTTTCTTTCTGAGACAGGCAGCTTAACTGTTTGCTCCAAAGATACAGATCAAATAAATCCAGAATGTTACATTGCCTTGCTGAATCACTGTCTGAAAGGTTATTTTAAAGATGTTGGAACACAAGCTCAAGGTCCCATTCAGGGTAAGGTTTTCACTGTATGGATGAATGGCAAGGACAAGCCTTATACATCAGTAGAAAGTAACTAGAAAATTTTAACCATGGAAGAAAGGAATGTCCATATTAATGGGCGCCAAATGTCATCGCTTCAGCTTTATCAATGGTGTTAAGGAAATTTTTATTATAAAAGGGTGCAAATATGGTGTTAGATGATGTTGGCTGATTTAGCTTTGCAGCAGTGGTTCTTGAAAACACAGGAACCCTACATTGTGCATATGTGTATACATATGTGCATTAAAGTATTTTGTAGATGAGAGACTGTGGATTATGTTCAGCCCAGAAGCAGGTTTCATGGTCTTGTTTAGAGGTCACAGATATACAAGCAATTTTAACCCTGTGAATTTCAAGGTATGTCTGTACTGAATGGCACCTGACAAGCTTCATCAACATCTATGGGAGCAATATATTTAAAAAAATACGGGAATGTAATGCATCAGCCTGTGAGGTCTAATACTATCTGCCAAAGAGGGTCAGCAGACAGCTGCTGCATCTTCACACTTGCTGTGTGTGACCACATGCACTTGTACAACGAT
Source organism: Pachycephala philippinensis (assembly GCA_013397055.1). NCBI lineage: Eukaryota > Metazoa > Chordata > Aves > Passeriformes > Pachycephala > Pachycephala philippinensis. Next base: position 1,417,355 of record VWZT01011116.1, read on the forward strand.
TAATCTGGGTCAGAATCAGGCTGTCTGGCAGTAAACTGAATGCAGCAGGGCTGACCACATAGAAGCCATTTCTCTAAACCTGGGCCTTGTTCTCAGCTTGTTCAGGGCCATGTACTGCTCCTGCCTCTCTCAGTGGATTCTCATGGAAGAATCAGCCCCAAGCTGACCTAATTAAATGTCGGTGGTGGGAGGCTGCTGCCTCTGAGGTGTATCTGGAATGAGCTACTGGTGGAAATGATTAATCCTGTCTGTAAGCAGAATGTTGTGGTTTGTCATTGGTTTGTCAAAGCTTTCCTATAACAACTTGAGTTTGAGACACAGCAGAGGACATAAAGGGAAGGTTCTGGAGACCGTTGGTTGAAATTACATTTTCTTCTATGCTTTCTCCCTTAGACTATTAATTCCATTATGTGACATAGTAGTTTTTTTCTTTGTGTAGAGGGAAGGGATTGAAGGAATTTTTCCATGCTGTTTCAAGTGTCTTGATTTCTAGTGTCTATTTCAGAAATAAGAATGGGATAGAGACCCATTCATTCCAGATCAGCATGGTCTTTCTTGTAGTGGGAAGCCCAAAACTGGGCACAGGGCTATGGATGCAGCATCACCAGTGCTGAAACAAGGGCAAACATCACATCCCTTGTCCTGCAAGCAGTTGTCTTCCTAATGCAGGCCAAGATGTGCTTGGCCTCCTATTCTGCAAGCGTATATTGATGGCTCATGTTCAGGCTGATATTTACCAGGTGCCCAAATCTTTTTCTACAAACCACAGTCTGGATTCCAGCCTGTACTGGTGCATGGGGTTGTTCTGGTCTATTCTGCATTCCCATTGTTTGATTTCATAAGGTTCCTGCTGGCCCACATCCCCAGCTCCTATGGGCTCTCTGAATGGTAATACAGCCCTCTGGCAAGGGAATTACTCCCTACAATTGGATATGGTCCAGGGCTTCCTGGGATACTTTCTCTCCTGTTACTTGGGTCATAATGTTAAGCAATACCAGTTCTAGGAAGCATCTCAAAATGTGTCTACATGGTTAAATGAACTGTATTTTTACATGTTGCTTTATTCCCACTGTGCTTCTAAAGCCTTTGGTTTTGTTTATCTTGCTTGCTGAGGTTTTCATGAAGGTGAAACTTCTGTTTCACCACAGAATAAAGAATTGCAGTTATGTGCCCATTTTCCCCTGCTTCCCAACTGCCCATGACTATGAATACATCAATCATTTTATTTAGCTACTATTCTGTACCTTTAAAATGTGGTTAATGTTTCTAAAGCACTGTGAAGTGCTGTAGTGAAAAACTGCCAAATATCATTAAATAAAGATTTGTGCTTCTGGAATTTAAAAATAGAAGCGTAATGTTTCAGATATGAAAAAAAGGAAAATCGGAGTCAAATAATTTTATGAGTGTAACTCCAATTGTAAATGCATCAATGTCAGAAAAGCCTCCATCTTCTCTCTTATGATGGAGTTAATAAAGCCCTTTCTCTCCTGTCCTGGGTGTTAAACTGATTGCTCCTGATGATCTTCAAAAACAACCCCAGACCAGCTAGCCAATACTGACAGGCCTAATGTAGAAATTCTCTTGATCTTGAGCAGTTCTCATCACCTGGCCACAAATCTGTAGCTTCTGAAGACAGTCTCAAACTGTATTTTTTCCTTTACAAGCAGAACACACTAGATCTTGACAGACTGTCAGTGACAGTTTATCCTTGAAGAGGAGATGTACTCCTAGTCAGTATTAGCAAGACCTTATCTCCAGGAAAGCCAGAGCTCCTGGCTCAGGATAGATTTATCTTTGATTTTGTCGTTAGAGATGGTGAATGTTACTCACCGAGTATTGATGTGTATGATGAACCACTGGCTCGATTGACAGTTGGTATGGAAATGAAAAATACTGAAGTTTTTCTCCTTCACACAACGTCATGCAGTAAACCTGTCATAGCATTGTCCTGGCTAATTACAGATGGTCTTGGGGTGGTGGGCTTTCTTTGACAGGCTTTTTGCCAAGGAACATGCGGCAATCCTAAGCAACTACATTTTGCAAGAGGTGACATTCAGCCAAATGTATAAATGGCAAAAGTACGTCACATCGAATTTCTTGTTTCCAAGGAAGTGGAGTGTGTTTTATGGTGAACTTAATGATGAACTTAGTGAGTTTCTTGCAGGTGTCTGTGTTTAAATGATGGGCTCTATGAAGAGCCCTTTGTGAAAAGTACCATAGCTGACCTGACTGACACATGAATGACAGGTTCCTGTGGTGGGAAAGAAAAGTACTGTACTGCACTGCAGGTGATGTTTAACCCATTCTGATAGACCATCCTTTCAACAGCTTTCTTTAGAAAGTTTTGCATTTGTAAAGGATAATGGCAAATGAGCTGCATTTCTGCTTCTTCATGCTGAAAGTTGAGTTTCCGGTCATTCCGGAGGGCTGAGCGTAAAAGGTGCTTGCTCTGGTTTTTCATTAAACCTGTCAGAACTGCCACCTCTCTTTCATGACCTGACAGCACAGGCTTTTGAGTTCACTGGAGAATGCACTCTGGAAGGCTTGTTCAGCACCAGTCTGATGTGCAGGACAGTGGGGGGCTGCTCTGTGAGCTTCATCTGACCAGGTCAGGGTGGGTGTGCTTATCTCTGATCCATCTCGTGTGGCTGGCACATGCTGTGTGACAGACTACATCTGTCACCACAGTGGTAAATAATTCATCATAGACTCGTTTGAACACAGTAGAGGGTGGATTGCAAAGGTGGATTAGAAGTAGCCTTTTTTAGCTGTCCTACTAACTTTCACGCTTCTTTGTGTGCTGTGTAACAGCAGAGAAGCTGTGCAAGCTGCTTGTGTCCTGACGAGCCTTTCTCATTGCAGTGAGGTAAGGCAGGCTTATTGCTATCTGACTGAGATCTTCCACATGGGAATGAAGAAACCAGCTCTTCTAAATTGTGTGAGAGTAAAAACAACTTCCCTGGCTTTTTCCGTGTCACATAGGACTGGGTTTGTAACTGTGAGTGTGGCCATAAGGTAGGGTAGCCAAACTGTCTTTAAAATGTTGTCATATTTGCACTGGACAGGATTAAAAAAAATTGAAGAACTTGCTTTTCATAGATTCAGTTGAACAAAGAAAGCTCCCTTCTTTTTTTATGAAGGCTATGGGACAAGTGAGAAATAAATATGCACACACATTTACCTGTTTTTCCAGTTAACAAGATAAGGAAATCTGTGTGGTAACACAAAATGTTTTCATCAAGTGAAAATAATCTCAGCTACCATGGATTATAATAATAGGCTTTTACACAGACTCTACTATATGTGGCCTAAGTGATGGAAATACTAAGTATGCTGAAAATATATAAATTATTTATAAGAAGAAATGCATTTAAAATTGTCATGCACTTTATTAACTTTTCACCCAGGTGGGGATTGTTGTGATAAAGCAATAGACTTGCTTGGGTTTTTTTTCTTTTTTGGTTTGTTTGGTTTTTTTGCTAAAGATTACTTATTCACGTGGAACGTCTTTAGATTTGACATCATCTTTCCATGACTAAATTGGTACCTAATTTTAAAATAAGGAAGTTCTGCTGTCAATATGGATTGATGCATTACTATTATTTTCCTATATTTCATTTGCTTCCTTTCACTTTTCTGTTACTATGCTTGTCACTCTTAGAACATGTTCTGCATGTTTAATATTTAATATTCAGAGGAATGGCACATATGCTTTTGGTTCAGTACTTAAAAGCATTATTCTCGTAAATAAACCTGTAGCTAGCTGCAGCAGACCAATTTATTTATTTTCTGTCTCATTCTGATAGCAATTGCTGCATTTATATTTTCATTAATACACCCTTCTTTTGTTGCTTACACCACACCCTTGTACTTGGGAAGTTTTCATCCAGCTATTACTAGTTCTATACCCTTTAGTATCCATCAGGGACTTTATTAAAGACAGTCTCTTTTATCCAATCATTCAACAGAGTAAAAATAATCCTTTTAAACCCAGCAATTCCTCCTGGAACAGACCAGTTGAGAATTATTCTTGACAGTTTTCATTCTATATAATTTTAAAATTCCCATCTGGCTGTGTAGAACAAGAAGCAGAAGTACATATGTTTGAAAGGTTTCCCAGTTGCCTGATAAAATGTATGAATCTCCATCTCCAGAGTGCACATGGGAACTTGGTCTAGAAGGAACTCTCAGGTCCTTTTGTCACAGGTAGATCACGACATACTTCCATCTCTGTCAAGGGACACACCACCCCTTGTCTTGTCATTGTCCTGGCCTCTGCAAACCCACTTCTCTGCTGCTGCTCAGGAGAGAGACAGTTCCCATCAGGACCTGTATGTGAAATCATGATGTTACTGATAGTATCTGTGAATGGGATAAATTTCTTGCTTCCCATGTTTACTCTTCTGAGAAAGCAAAGTTAATTGCTCAGAGTATCACAGCAAATAATACTGGGTAAGCATGGCTGTGTACCACCACACTGAAACTGCTTCTGTGTTCTTTTTGGAGAGGATTTCTCAGCTAAATCCATACCATGATGTCCACAGTGCACCTTGAGAGGAGAGAAGCTAAAATTGCCCTCACCCTGTTATATGACTGTCTGCAGAAGCAGCCTTTCCTCTGGAAAACTGCATCCCAACTAATCCATGTCTGATTCTTGGCACTGGTAGATACAGTCACATAGAGACCTATCATCTGCTGCAGCAGAATTGGAATTGGATACTCCAGATTTCCCAGCTGAGCAACATGGTTATGTATGGTAGAGGTCTTCTCACATGTTTGAACCAATGGATGTTTAATTAATCTATGCAATATGAAATTTTCTTCAGCAAGAAACGTGGTGCTCGTCTTGATTCCAGAAAGCACAAATAACCAGTGCTCAGGACAGAACAGTTTCTTGAGGAAGTTCAAATCCTTAATTCAAATTGGACAAAGAAGAGAGTTTTTCACATTCCTGGTGACCATGCTTGCTGGGACTCTCAGCACTGCCTCCTGTGTGGCTCCATGCTGAAGACTATTTTAATGACAGAACTGGGAGCTCAGTTTAGAGGCTGACCTCATCAGATTGGTCACCAGCAGCCTGCTCTGGCAGTGCTTTAGACAGATCACTTCTCACAGTTGTCTAACTAGATTTCCTCAAGATGGGAACTGAGACATGTACCCAACTTAAAATGCTTGCAAGTGACTGTCACTGAGCACATAGTAACTGGATCACATATTTTGCCCTGTGGAAAATGGGCAAATGCAGTTCCTTAAGAGATCTAATTGGGACAAATGGATTTTTTGGCAGGAGGCATCTCCATGAAAGAAATTTTTCTTTTATGTTGTCAATTAGATTCCTGAGCCAAAATCAAGTGAAACACCTGAACTCTTCAAAGAAAAGGTTCAGGGTTCTTTAGTATAGGGCAAACATTACATTTTCCCTTGTTTTGTTTTGTGAAAGGTAAAATGATTTTGACTGAAATGTTCTGAGGATGAAAAGGAAAATGTGAAGAAAGCAGGGACTGGCCTGAGAAAGTCTGGTACAGGAGTCAGCACAAAGTGTTTAACTTTGACAGCATTTTGTGGGCAAGTGAAAAGATACCCTGGATCAGAGGTCTTGGTAACCAGTAACAGACATTGCACCCCAGTCACTCAGGGGGGGTTTACTTTCCAGTAAGTTAAGAGTTAAGATTACAATAAGAATTCTGTAGCAATTAAAAAAGAATCAAGCTAACAGGGAATAAGATGGTTATTGTGAGAAATTCTTCATATTAGTAGCCTTTTACGGTCATCTGCATTCATAGCCATAAATTTCTACTCAGGTTGCTGTCCTTCCAATGAAAATGTTTGACTAAGAGCTTGATTTGCTTTTTTTATAAGTAAAGAGCTTGTTCTCAAGAAATAAGTACTCCATTTTCTTTTCCTTTGGGAAACAAGAACAACAAAAAACGTTACTCACCAGAACTGGATAAACTGTTTGCATTACTTTACACTGTATTTTTATTTTTTTTAATCCAGGCAAGATGGGCTTGGATGGAAGAGATCTTATTTATTTATTTTGTATTTAGTCTAGCAAAAGCTATTCCAAAACCAAGGTGAAAACAGAGATGTTAAATGAGGACTTTCATCCAGGAACAATGTGGATATACCTTCCTGAAGTATGTCTTTGCTACAAAAAGCAAAGTACTCTAAGCTGAGCACTGGGGTTTAAATATGAGCAATTATCTAAGGCTGGTGGGATTTTTGTTACCACCAGCTGGGCCTATCCTCTATTGAATAAGTCACCCAGGAGATTCCTGAGGTTGAGTCATTGTGCCAGACTGAGATCCTTTTGCAGTGGTCTGTTTTCCTCGTCACAAGTGGATAATTATGAGAATGCCCTTGAGTACAGTTGGGGCATGAGGTGTTGGGTGTGAGCTAACAAGTGACTTCAGAGAGCACTGAGACACTGGAGTGAAACATGTCAACTCCCAAACACTTGCTCAGTTGTTTCTTGATTTTGCTAGGTAATCTTCTGCCTGACAGTTCCTGAAACGTCTGAGGCCATGCTCCTTTGCTTGCTCCTATAAGTGATCTTATCTGAGTGTTTTGGTACCTTTGTGTCTGTGCCCAGGCTACAGAAAGGAGCTGAGTGGTTTTTTGTTGTTTTAATGTGATTTGTTCTCAAAGCCTCACACACACTATGCATGAAAGGGATTCATGGCTCCTGTTTTTCAGGGATGTGGTGGTAGTGCAGTTTCTTGTGTTCAATAACTCACAATTCAGTTGGTGCTATGAAAAATCTGCAGTGAATCAGGTGAGCGCCTACAGTCTTGAATATCTTACTGTAGAGGACAGTAAAAAATGTACAGCAGAGTCTCAAGTTAATAAAACCAGATATTAAATTATATTCAAGACAGAGATAAGGTTTATTAGCTTGGATATCATGTTGTGCAATGGTTCTTCTGACATGGAATTAGTTTTCACTGAGAAAATCTAGGTTCTTATGGGCATTGTGCAGGTCTGTATGACTGTGCTTGTGTTTGGCCTCATCTTCAAGAAGGCCCAGTAAGGATTTGGGTGAAAAATGTAGGATGAAAGCCTACAGAAAGTGGACTCTATGGGAAAAATGTTCTTGCTAACAAACTAAGAGAGGCCTAATGATCCAGGCCAAAGCTGATATCTCTAGATCCTCCACTTCAGCTATGTATTGCCATTTGGATAACACACCTGTGTTATGTCCCTGAGTGCAACCATGTCTGTCCTCCAAACCACTTATCTCTTGTATTGAACTACTTGTACCTAGTACTTTTATCTCTTGTATTGGACTACTTGTACCTGGTACTTCTGATTAAGATAATGGTACTTTTGAATATGATGCACTGAAACTTTGTGGTTATAGTAGTCTATAACCACGCTAGGTGTTTTGTACTTTGGTTTAAATTGCCAAGTTTCCTGTGACTCAGTCCATTCAAGGTTTGGCAGTTCCAGAGAGATCAAACATGCATACACATACACGTTTTCTTTGAGATATTATTAACAAGAATGTAGAGGATTTATTGCAGCCTTCCTGCTTGATTGGTAAACAAGTTTGTTCTGGCTATACATTTGGATCCCATCCAACTTTTTTTGTTGACAGAAATGATCTCTCAGTTTCCACTTAGGCAGTCATTTAACATTACTTTCCTTCACCTATTTTTATCTGTCATTGTATCAAAATCACTGTGGTTTTACTTGTCTTCCTAAAACACAATACACGGCTCTACACCCATTCTATGGAATCAAGGGAGATTCACAAAACCTTGGAGCAGGTGCTGAAATTGCTGGTCAGTTCACTGAGGTGTGAACATGTACACATACATACACACCCTGTCAGCCCTTCTTGTGACAGGACTGGCCAGGAAATGTTTGAAACTGCAAGTTCAGAATGCCTTGCCAAACCTTATCATCCCCTTCCTAAAGCTCCTCTGGTAGCATTGAGCCACAGTCAGCATGAAGAAAACCTGGTACCTGTCCACTGGTAGAGTACAAGAACCAGCTGAACTTGCATGTGCTGAGATACTGCAGAAAAACTGTGGTATGACATCCACTTCACTGACATGGCCAGGTTATGCCCTAGCTCTTCCCCAGTCTAGGCTCACAGATTTTCTCTCTGGAGAACTAGGGCACAAGGAGAGAGAATGAAAAATACCCGGGTTTCATCACAGACATAAAACATGACTCTGGAGTGCATGCGTTTTCTTGTGAAATGCAGAAGTGGTCCTGGGTTGCAACATTACTACTGCCCTGTGTTTCTGCTAAAACATCTACCAAAAACTTGCCTGGATTTTAAAAGTAATTGTCCAGGAAAAGCCCGATACCTTGCTCTCCTAATATGACCTTGCCTCAGAGTAAAAAATGTGACATTCAGAAATATGGATAGAGAAGGGTCACTAAATAACAATACCTCAGGGCTTGTCTTTGTATTTTAAGCATGTTTTTCTCTGGGAGTTCTCTGACAATTAGGCAATGGCTTAGGAATTTAAACCTTAGCCTGAAATACTGAGGGAGGTATTAGGGCACCTATTCACTCTTAGTTAGTCCCAAAAGGCAGCCTCCCTCCTGGTCCCCTGGGATAACTAGGAGTACAACAGAAATGTGACCAGACCATTAGAGACATCACTTCGCCTCAGGGCAATTTAGCTTGATTGTAACAAAAGCAATGTGATTATCTCAGAGCCTGGGCTGTTACACAGGGAAGAACTAGATATATTTTAAAATTAAACTGCACAATGTCAAAGAAAAACACATGACGTTAAAAAATTTACTTAAAAATTAATCTCTCAAAGTTTCCAACCCCTGAAGTTTATTAAAGAAAATTGAGTTGTGCCGGAGTCTGTATCCTGGTCATCCCGCAGTAAATCCAATGTTAGCAACACAGACTGAAGCTGATTATCACGTTAATTTTTTCCCATTGTTTTTCTATACCAGGCAATCATGTTTTATATGACATTTAACACACAGATCAGGCATCACTTCAAAAGTGCTCACATGGCTCTTTCCCTCTTTGTTCTGGAAAGAGGCTCTCCTGGAGCATCAGTGCTCAGCAGCAGCTGTCACCTTCGGATTTCCAGTTTCCAGTGCTGAGGAGTTTAGTTGCCTTTGTTCTTGAGCCAAATGTAGTCCCTTTGCTTATAGCAGCCATCTATCCCCTTCATGATCTATGATCCTTCCCAGAGACTCACTGTTCCTGTTCCTCCTGCCGCCCTTCTCTGCACCTATTCAAGCTGGTTTTCTCTACAAAAAGAATAGATGATCCAAACTGTGTAGAGTTCCCTTGGGTTTGTGTGACCAGGTTTTGGTAGCAAGGGGCTCCAGCAGGGCCTTCTGTGAGAAGCTGCCAGAAGCTTCCCCTGTGTCTGACAGAGCCAATGCCATCTGGCTCCAGGATGGACCCAGTGCTGGCCACAGCTGAGCCCACCAGCAATGGTGGTAGAGCCTCTGTGATAACAGATTTGGGAAGGATGGGGAGGGGAGGAAGGAGAACGGCTGTGGAAACAGCAGCCACAGAGAAGAGTGAGAACATGTGAGAGAAATAGCTCTGCAGACACCAAGGTCTGTGGAGGCGGAGGAGGTGCTCCAGGGGCCAGAGCAGATTCCCCTGCAACACGTGGAGGTCCATGGTGGAGCTGATATCTGCTTTCTGCCCCTGGAGAACCCCATGCCAGAGCCATGGTGCCCAAAGGACACTGTGACCCTGTGGGGAGCCTGTGCTGGAGCAGGCCCCTGGCAGGATCTGTGGTCCAGTGGAGAGAGGAGCCCACTCTGGAGCAGGTTTGCTGGCAGCACTTGTGACCCCATGGGGGACCCACTGGAGCAGCCTCTTCCTGAAGGAATGCACTCCATGTAAGGGATCCCACACTGGAGCAGTTTTTGAAGAACTACAGCCTGTGGGAGGCACTCAAATTGGAGAAGTTCATGGAGGACTCTTTCCCGTGGGAGGGACCCCATGCTGGAGCAAGGGAAGAGTGTGAGGAGTCCTCCTGCTGAGGAGGAAGGACCAACAGAGGATGTGTGATGAACTGACCACAGCCCCCATTTTGTGTCCTCCTGCACCACTGTGGTGGGGAAGCAGGTAGAAAATTCAGGAGTAAAGTTAAGCCCGAGACGAAAGCAGGGGTGGGGAAAAGGTGCTTTTAAAATTTTGTTTTATTTCTCATTATTCACTCTGATTTGATTGGTAATAAATTATTTTTCCCTGAGTGAAGACTGTTTTCCCTGTCACAGTAATTGCTGAGTGATGTCTCTCTCCCCTTATCTACACCCACAAGCCTTTTGTAGTGTTTCTTCTCCCCTGTCCATCTACAGAGGGGAGTGATAGAGGGGCTTTTGTGGGCACCTGGTGTCCAGCCAGGGTCAGCCCACCACAAGAGTATCGCTGTACTTATATTCAGGCATTGGTAGCTGGTGACAGAGACTAGGAAATAGCAATTTGCTAGCTAATATAACTTTTATTCAGACTATTTATAGCAATCACATTTATTTCTTACAATTATTCTGAAGTGAAAATGCTCAGTTTCAGATTTGACTGTAGTGTATTTACTGCAGAAGAAAGCAATTATTCAGCTGGTATTTCTAAAAATATAATTAGTTGATGAGTCAGAGAAGAATTTCATTTTCATAAATGTAAAGGCTGGAAGACTGGGATTATCACGATCAGTGTGTCTTGACCTGTGACTCTGTCATGTCTTAGGAGGCTGTCTGGTAATTCCTGCGTCAGTTTGTAATTAAGCTGGAAGACTCTTCAGAGGAGACTGAATAAAGGGCCCAAACCACATTCTTGCAATGTGCTTGTTTGCTTGTGTGAAATGTTATCTCACACAAACAAACAAAAGGTACACCCCACAGACAAACCTGAACATGGTGATTCATCATTTTAATTTAAAAAGTTAAGACCATTAACATTTACTAATTTCTGATAGCTCAGTGCAAGTTTTTAAAACATCATAGATAACCGTGAACCACTATGTCTGTGTGTTTGTATGTGTATATATATATTTTTATACATATTAGGCAATGGAACATGTTTCTATTTATGGGAATCTAAGCCTTACCAAGAACCTGTATCAGCCACGGGAGATGTGTAAATAGAAAAGAAAGCAGCTGGGGTAAAATGAAAAGCATAAACTAATCAAACTCCAGACTGCAATAAAAGCTGCCATGAAAGAAGAAAATGAAATCAAAAAATTAACACCACATAGAGCAAAAGATCAATATTTTATTGACTGGACAACAGACTGCTATGTACTCATTGGTCAGTCATTATCCATATTGATTTTATGCCACTGCACTTTAGCCGTAGCTTAGCCATGCACACATATTCATTTTTTTTTCACTTTCCTGCCTAAAGTAATGGCTGTCTTCAATATGAATAAAGGCCACTCAAGTCAGCCAAATAACTCTATGCACTCAAGGTCAGAGTCTAAAGAAGAATGACTTAAAGACATGCGAGATGAGGACTCAAACTCTGCTGAACAGTGCAGAATCTGCCATTCCTAACATCACTGATCCATCCACAACGGCCCAGTACATGAACCAGGCCACTGTAACACACAGGATGGAAGAAGGAAGAAGATAGATGTTTGTAACTCAGCCCTCAATGACCTTTAATAGCAGACATTTGAGTGCTGGAGCTCAGCAGGCAGATATAAAGGCCGGCTACCTAGAAACTAAGACCTTGTACTGCAAGCAAAAGTTGCCTAGATTGCAATGACAACATTACTAATTCTTGATATACTGTTAACAAACACTTGTGGCTAATGGTGAAATGAATCAGGAATTGGTTCTGAAGAGTTTATAACCTGCTGTCCACAAGCAGGAATTTACAAGCAGAGGGATGAACTGTGAATCAAAGACCAAGCAGGTAAGGCCCTTAACAGGACTTAGATTGCTGGCAAAGCGGTTTTGAATGGAGGGAAGTGCAAGGTTAAAGGGACCAGTATGAGTTGGCTCTTGTGTCAACTATTAAAAAATGTATTTTCGGCCTGTATTTGAAGGTATAGCAAAGACAATGAAAACAGTCTTAAGGCATATTAGTTATGGGAAAATGTACATCAGCACTATTAATTCTTGGGCGATCCTTACCTCTTGCCGTAGCTGAAAAATTATTTATGTTCTAGAGCAACTATGCCTAAAAAATTAAGTACAGTTACCCAGTTTTGGGAAAGGACCTGTGCCATAGTGTTTTGGATGACTTCTTTGGGCAGCAATCCCAATAAGGAGAGGAAAGTGACGTTTTTCCCTTTAATTGGCTCTTGGAATAGGGCTCTCTGACTCCATGGCCCTCAGTGTGAAAGCACCTCTTACTCACAATTTCTGCCTGCTTTGTCAGCATCTTTTTTGCCCAAAGTATGGTAGAATATAATATTTACAAGGTGATCTCTTTGATGTTATGATCCAATAGAAAAATGCTTGTGCTCAGCTTTCAATGCCAAGATCTGCATCTGTGAATCAGCATTAATGCCTCATCATTATTCATATGCCAAACAGACTTTTCACAATCCTCCTTGGTTCAGAGATGATAAAAGATAAATTTTTAAGCTTCTAACAGCAGAGTGCAGTGTGTTACAAGGAAAACATACTGGAGTTAGACTTAAAATATATACAAACCTTTTCTGCATCATTTTATTAATTAGTATGGGGCAGTTGTTTAATTTTTGCTTATAAGCAGAGAACTATGACAGAGTTAAAATGCTGATGGAAAGTTACTTGAATGACTAAATAACTGTAATATCTTTTATATGGTTCTCTTACAGCAGAGCAGTGAACTACATTGTTACGGAGTGAGAATAATGCAGCTGCACAGCTTTCCACAGAACTATGAAGCAGAGCCACATTCGTGGCAAAGGATGTCATCCTGCTGAGTGAGGAATTCCTGGCCCACCAGGGAGACAAAGCATTTCGTGCAGTTAAAGCATTCCCCATGCCACTGACGCTCCTCAAATGAGATGTATTTGGCACCTCCAAGAGCTGAAAGAGTATGAAAATAAAAAAGATTTGAATCCAGTATTTCTGGACATGGTTCAGTAATGCAACAGATGACTTTTGGGTGTGTGATCAGGTCATCATTAATATAACAAACAGACAAATGAACAAAAATCCCTATTCTGAAATATTCTTTGTTGGCTGAATTGCAAAATAACTTTAAAATTAATGCAGTGAGAAATATTTGAAGCAAAGACACAAGTCGCTTTCTTACATATCCCATTATGAGATCTGAACACAATGGGTTTATCAGAATTTCCATTCTGGTTTGCTGATCTTCCCAACAAACTGTCATGAAATTTATTTGCAATATGTTGAAACATATAGTTTCTATACAACACTGAATGAAATTTTGTAATTTCCACCTAACTTTCTTCAAATTGATTCTTTTGGAAATTATTAGATCATGGGATTCCTAGCAGAAGTATCTGAAATAAAACCTTGAGGTTTGGGGGGGATTTGAATAGTTTTGGTGTTGTTTTTTGTTGTTGTTTTGTAGTTTGTTTCTTTTTAAACCATGCACATGTGATTGGGTATTCATCAGTTTCTTTGTTCACCGACATATGCAGCATGCACCTGTAAGAATCAGGCAGTACTTTTCAATAGTTAACTCCACACATAACAGGATTAAAATACAGAACACCAGCAAATGCTCTCAGAAAACTTCAGCTATCATAGACCAGTGACATACACATCTAATTACAAGTCATATATGAGTATACAAGGATGCATGCAATAGACCCCTGTTGCATTTGGCAAGCTTTCTAATTTGACAGGTGTGCCTTACTAACAGGAAATTAATCTGTGTTCAGTTTGATCACATTTGCATTTAAAAACGAAACTGAAGAAATCACAGAGGGACTTGTGTTTACTGTCATGGGGAGAGTAAAAATAATGCCCTTTTTTATACTCTTAAGGAGGAATTTTACTACAGAAAGCTCTAAATCAAACAGTGGAGGAACTCCTTTGGGCACATAAAACAACTCCTCAGTTAGGGAACATGTGGGATCAGTATGTTCTAGCAAGATACAAGACATGTGACACAGAGAGAGTCTCTTGGGTAGTTAACTCCTTCAGTCTTTCATTATGATGGGAGTATTTAAAATGTTTTTTTCTAAAGTGAAAATCTTCTTTGAGAGGAGAATGATGATTCATTACTGTCTGGTCCCCTCTAGAAGATGAGACTCACCTGTAATAGGTTTCTTGCAAGCAGCACACTTCTTAGCATAAAATCTGCTGAAACAGTCTACACAGTATGGGTACTCATCTTTGGAAATGAATCTTTGTCCAGACAGCTGGGTTTTACACCCAGCACACACAAAGCACTCATTATGCCAAGGCTGGTCATGGTAGGTCACTCCTCCAGAAGTTACAACCTAGTGTATTGACAAACAAGGACAGAGCAAAAGAACAAAGGTGTGAATCATGAAGGATGGTCTAATCCTTCATAAGTACTTCCACTGACTTTCTCTTCTCCCATATGCACAAGAGAAGAGAGTGTGGTCACATCAACTTTTTTTCATCTGGATTATCCATTTAACTACCTGGAGCTGAGCTCAAAAATTCTGCTGGTTTGTTATTCTCAATTTTCTATCACAGTAAAACCTCATAATTTGTAATAAACATATTACCTTTTAATAAAATTTTTGTATTATACTGTAGATAAATGTTTAGAATCAGGCATGCTCTCAGAAGAGAAATTCTCGGTGATAAGCAGCGGGTGAAAGAACTGATGCTGAGATAATAGTTAATCTCCAGCCAGTATTTTGCTGTCTCTCAACTGCAACAGTATTTTAAACAGGAGGAAAGACAGTAAAGAAACAGAAATAAAACAGAAAGGAGATCTACACGGTCAGAAGAAGAAAAAAATTGTGTTTATCAGTGTCATCAACTTCTCTTTGCCAGCAATACACTCACAGCTCTGAACTGGTTATTTCTGAAGAGGGAAATTTCCAGTTGTTCTATGGCTCCCATAATGTGTGGTAAAGAGCTGGTTTCACAGAAGTTGTGAGAGACTGTACAGAGAAATTTCTATAAAGATGAGCTGTAAGACGGTGTTTCTACTATCAAGTCACATGCATGACAGGGAATGAATGAATACTGCTGGAACAGGAGGAGAAAAGGTTGGACAAACTTAAGAAAAAATAGTGGTATCATCAAATTTCCCCAGGGAATAGAGTTTCAGGAAAATATAGTATAATACTGGGCCATGTCAAGCAATAAAGAGATTCAAATAGTTCCTGATCCCTGTAACATTGCAGTTTTGGGCTACTTTGTGGTTATGTTTGCTTTTCCATTAAAATCTAAAAATCGCTGGCACAAAATTCAAGATTCAGTTTGGCAATTTAATCACTTTGGGCTCAATTGTCATGTATGGGAGTTGATGCAAATTTCATACGTAAAAGGATTTTAACTATAATATAGAGGCACTCTGCATTCCTAGAATTTTCTAAGAAGCAAATCCTGATTATTTCATGTAGGTGCTGCTAACATCAATGCCTGTAATAAACATGGAGCATAATTACTATAATTGCCATGTGTTCATTCAATGCAAATAAAAGGCTAGATGTAGAGACATGGGAATATATAAAAGTACTTTCTAAAGTTTAACTACTAAAGAACAAAATAGGCAACATATATTCCTTAAATTAAAACCTTTTGTTAGAGGTAGAGGTTTACAGGTAAACATTAAATAACTACAG
Organism: Pachycephala philippinensis; assembly: GCA_013397055.1. Classification (NCBI taxonomy): domain Eukaryota; kingdom Metazoa; phylum Chordata; class Aves; order Passeriformes; genus Pachycephala; species Pachycephala philippinensis. The sequence continues at coordinate 1,433,038 of VWZT01011116.1, forward strand.
GAAATTATGTTAGTCAATGAAGTGGAAAAAAAAACAAACAACCTTCCAGAATGAGGCAAGTTCTAAAGAATAAGTAAAATTCTGCCATAAAAAGGAGCTGAAAACATTTCCCTAGAGAAGAGTATCACACTAGAATAGTATGATGATTTGAACATTTTCATCAACTTGAGACAATTTTAAAACATGAGAATTGACAGAGGGATGAACTGATTTATCTGTTCTTGGGGGAAAAAAGAAATTAAATCAAGACTTCTGGTACCCACAAGGGTACCCTCATGTACCGAAGCAGTAGGACTCTTGACTAGTGTTATCACAATTGAATGTTACTTGATCTATTAACTGCCTGATACATTTCAAGAAAAAATAGCCAAGATTGGATGATTTGCTCATTTAGGTAGCTAATTATGCATATGAATATATCTGAAAAATGATGGAAAGAGAGGCATGTTTACCAAGGCAAAATCAGAGATTTTCAGGAAAGAAGGGTTTTACATAACTTTCCACTTAACCTTTGCTAAAAATCACAATCAATAACTAAAGAAGCCCAAAGCATTTGTTTTGTAACAAATGTTACAAATGTAAAGCATTTGTAAATAAGTGTATTTCAGATATAATCAGTCTTAGATTAATGGTAACTAGAGTGGACAGCAGACACTGTTGCACTTGGCTTTCAGTGTCCAATGTCAAAAGGAAGACTCTGCTCCCACTTCCTATCTGCCAGGCATTTCACATGGTCCATCCCTTTCCCCATGAGCAATATTATCTCATTAGGACAATTTTAGCATTGTATGTTTAATTACCTTTTTGCAAGCGTAGCAATGGTGAGCAAATTGCTTCTCAAAGCAGGGCACACAGTAATTCTCATTGCCTTTGGTGATTAATGGTTTTGTTCCCAATGGTTGCTGACAATACTGGCAAACAAAACAGGATTCATGCCAGGAACTTCCCTTAAATTCCATTTTACGTGAACCTGAAAAAAACCAAGGTAAACAATCCCCTCAGATATGGCCTTGCAATATAAGTTTTAAATGCTGGGAATGCTCTTGTTTTGAACCTTCCATCTCAGTATTGGATTACCCAAGAAAACACTTATCTTCAATTTCATAGAGTTTCTAAGGATGCACTTGAAATTTCAAGAACGAATTCAGTGCCATATAATCATCTGGCAAAAGACGTGCTGAATTGCCTCAGCTGTGATTTTTAGAGTCTGTTCTTATATGAATCTTGTGGGGTTTCTTCTTTGTGATTATGCTTCAGTTGCTCAGTTTCTCTCAAGCCAGCCAACTCAGTGATAATGTTCAGGTACACAGCATTTTTACAAATTAGAGATTAATTTGTTGGATGTTTAGTACATTTATTATTGTCCTGTCTTCCATCTTCCTTAAACTAAGGCTCCTTCACTTATAAACGCATTATTTATCTTAATCAGCCTAAATTGGCAACTTTCTAAAAATAAATATTTTTTCTGTGATACAGCACATTGCACTGCCTTCTCTTACAGCTCATCATTTCTGTCCTAGATCAACAATTCTTTTCATTGTGTTTAACTAGGTGCTTTTGATACAGCACAAGCACAGAAAGTTGCTCAGTTAAATGTTTGTCAGAGGAGTTTCAGAGCTTTTATCTCTGTGTACAGGTGTCCTATCTTGATGTAGAAGCATAAGTCTAAGATATGCACTTGTATCTTGGAACAATTTTTCCGGTGGATCTCCATCATAACTTCCTACCTGTAGGTAGCATCAGACTGCACAGAGAGGTGCTTTGCCATCCTTTCCACATGAAGAAGAGGATTGCTGCTATAACTGATTAAATCCCACTGCACCTGTTTCCTGAACTGTGGGGCCAGTGGAGAAACTACAGGTTGTATTTAGACACAAAAAGTTTGCAGCTTCTTCCCAGTGATCAGAAGGCTAACTTCACTGTCTTCCACAACTGGGGCTTGTCAACAGAGAGCTACCAAGCTGGTGAGAAGGAAGCTAATGATAAAGAGACTGGCTGGCATTCCCATGCCACTGTTGCACTGTTTCTCACACCTTCAGGCACTTGCTGCAAGGATTTACACACTATCACAAAACATGCAGTATGGATATACACCAGAAGGTAATAATGCAAACCTGAGTGTATTCTGGTACGCTTTGGATCACATCTAGTAAGGTGTGCCTATTTGACAACATTTTTGTAAACAATATACAGTTTAAGCAGTTTATAATCCTTAAAATGAACACAACTATATATTTACAGTATTTGTTTCCACTAATGCAGATTTTACTTGTAATGAAAAGGAAACAAACTGTAAAAATACAAATCAGTGTTACAGGCTGAATGTGACATGAGCAATCTAGTATCAATAGTAAGATAATAATTTTGCACAGCCTGGACCCTACTGTTTGGCATTAAGATATACTGAAAAATAAATTCCAGCATCACTGCCGAATTTACTGGTGTTTTCTGTTCCAAAAGTTAGATACCCACTTTCCTAAGCAAGCAGCTTCCTTTTGCCACAAACGGTGCTGTGGCTTCTCTCAGATACCTGTGAAGAGGCAGCTTCTGGGTAATCACTCTGCTGTAGGAGCTTTACTGATGTGGTGGTAAAGAAAAGTCTAGAGGGTGTCCTGAATAGACACAATCAAAAGCTGAGAAGCAATTTAGTGGAAAGTGCAGAATTATAAAGGTTACTGATGGCAGGAAGTAAGCCTATTGTAAACATGAAAAATATTGTAAAATGGACTTTTATTCATTTTAGTAAAAATGCTACTAATGATTTAAAGGCAAATTATCATTTTTTGAAAATTTAAATAAAAAAAAATTCTGAGTGAAAGCAATACTGTAAAGAACACAAGCACAGGGTCTGGTCAGTGTGGAAAAGATGCAGATGACTTGTCTAAACTGGCACTCCTGCTCACAATAGCTCAGTTTGTCTACCTATGCTCACAGGGGGATACGCTTCCCAAGAACTGCAACAGAAACGAGGACGCCACAAGAACACATTTTACCCTGCATTGAACTCTTAGTATTTTTTTAAAGATTAATTAAGACCTGTCAGTGACAGATGAGAAGTGTGCCTGCCCTCTCCTCACTGCTGGGAGAGTGCTACACACACAGGAAGAATAGTCACCTCAAAGAAGTTCTGAAAGTCAAATGTCGCTGTACACTGAGGCAACATAGTTCCAGATATTGCCTTACACCGGGCCAACAGAGTTTGCAGTATGACATTGTGGCACCATCTGCAGTAATCACGCATGGGAAGAGCTACAGCGGCTCACCGACCTTATGGGCAAGAGCTACAGCGGCTCACCATCCCTCTTAGAGGCACGGTCACCCATAAAGCAGTCCAATCCCAGACTTGCTTGGGCAAGAGCTACAGCGGCTCACCGTCCTTCCCAGAGGCACGGTCGCCCAAGGCAGTCCAATCCTGGACTTACATGCGTAGGCTACTCACGGCTCTCCTGGGCACACCCCCGCCCAGGGATTACGCGCCGGCCGGCTTTTCCACTTCCCCCAAGTGGATTGCAGTCCGTGAGGCTTATGCTGCCCGAGGCTTTCAAGAGCTTCTAAGGCTCAGCCAGTTATCACCGCAATACATGCAAACACGGGGTACCAGACATCAGAGTCCAAAGAGTCCAGCATGGCGTAGGGTGGCAGGCATCAGCAACCAGAGGCAGGCAGTGGCAGAGGAGGGTGGCAGGCAGAGGCAGGCATGAGCCAGCANCCTGCATTCAATGCTGGCCTTCCCTCCTCCCAGGGACTCAGCTGCAAGCCATGAGGCCAAGGCTGCCTACAGCCTACTCTTGTAACCCCACAGTCAAGGCCCATGTAGCTTGGTTATTCCAGGAGGTGGTCATAATTAAAAATGTGGTTCCATTTTTCACTAAAGGGTCCCTGTTGTCTTACCTGGCATAATGGTCTTCTGGCAGTGAAAACACTTGGATGAATACTCATCAGAGTAGCATTCGGTACACAGCAAGACCTCGTCCTTGGCAGCAAATGGTTTCTCCACAAGTGAGCGACTGCACTTGGCACACCTGAAGCACCCCTCGTGCCAGTGGCGGCCTTTGTAGGCCAGATCCTTGGAGAAAGTAAGTTCATGTTAATTAAAACATTTCCTTACAGTGTTTTTATCCTTCAGGTCCTTCCAGAATTAAAACGAAAAATGGAGAGCAATGCAGTGGTGGGTCCAGCCAGAGGTGTGCTCAGGAAAGGTGCAGGTACTCAATGTCACACTGTTGTGTAGATCTCTTGCAGAGGCCTTTAGGAGCTGCCTTGGCAGATACAAAGGTCCTTCCTTATGTAACATAGAGGTATGTTTTTATCGGAAGAATCATGTTATATATCACAGTTGTCTTTCAAGGGGAAACTGGTGACCAACATTTTTAATGTGCACAGACCACTGGAGAGGAAGCCCATACTCTATAGAATTTGAAATGAACCTCATGTATTTTCAGTGTTGCTACTTCTTCTTCCAGCTGGCATGACATAATGCTAAGTTATTGCAGAAAACAAGCAATTAAAATCGTATTGAGAACAAAATGATTATTAGGAAGATGTAAAAAAAAAAAAATATTGCTTTTGTTTACATCTGATATAAATCCCCATGAAAGCTTGGCAGAAAAAATGTTTAAGACTCAGCAGGCTTAGGGGATGAAAGAGCTAACAGTATATGTATGAGATCCTGGCTAAGAATTCAAAAAAGGACCAAACAGCAGATTTAATTTTTCCACAGTTAAAAAAGCAAGGGAAAAATGCACCTCCAAAAAACCCTCCCACCTTAAAAAATAAACCAGACCCTTCCAGGTCTCTTTTATAAGTAAGAAGAACAAAAGGGCACAAATCCAATCTCGCTGTTCTCCTTTATCAAGTCCCCGCCTTTTAAAGAGCTAAAAATGAAAGAAATACCATGCTTTGTTTCAGGAGGTGCTGAGCACTTACCACTTTCATTTGCTTTAGTTAGCACTTTGAACCTTGCAGAAATTAGGCTGTAAGGCCAGAGCAGCCCGAGGCAAAGGCTGGGTGAGGAGGAGAGGAAGAAAACCAAGCTCTAGCCCCTTGGCAGAGGTGAGACAATCATTTGTAGATCTCTGAGTGCCACTTTTCTAGATGTGTCTAGCCGGGTGCACTGCTTTCTTGTCACCTCTGCTTTTTTCTCCCATTTTTTCCTTCCACTCAGTCCAAAGACATGGCTTTTTGTTTATGATCTTCAGCAATGGTAATTCCATCACTTATTTAATTTTTGATTTTAAAAGTGAAATTAAGTGAACCCAAAGCATGTGTTCTGGTGAACCTGACTGATGCTACCTGTTCGGTGTTGCTGTGGGTAAAATGTGGATGAGAGTTTGACGAGTGTCTTCATCCAAATCAGCATTTGCCTTGGATGATTCCTGTACTTAGACAATGTGCTTTGAAGTGCTCGGGCCGGGGAAGCCTTCCAAGAGGTTTATTTTAATAACTTTATGTCCTTTTATTTCTAAGGAACATAGGCAAAGAGAGCATGGGGAGAAGGTGAGCACTACACACTGAACTTGGCAAAACAAATGCTTTTTGATAGGTTTCATTTGAACTTAAAATTCCAAGTCAGATGTATGTGCTCTAAATTGAAGTACAGGGTGCTAAAAACACTGTCAAAGATCACAGAGGAACTTGAATTATTAATTAATATTGTAAAAAATGGAAAAGTGAAAGGAAAGACAAGGTCAGAAACACTGCCGCCAATATGCCATCTGTGAGATGAGCAAGGTAAGTATAGAATTAAGTAGAAATTAAAAAATACTTCATTTCCAAAAGAGAGAGAGAGAATATGCAAATTATAAATGTTATCTTCTCAGCTCGGCATCTGCGTGTCAACGACTACAGTAAAAGTAATTTATTCAATGCTCAAAATATTTTTGCAATTAACATGTCTCAGAAATTCCAAGCTGTCATTCAAACTGATACACCGAATTACACCAGCCACCCTATCACCCCTCCAGCACTGTGCAGCCTCTGCAGCCAGTGAGTGACTGGAGGTGAAGGATGGAGACTAGCTGATGTCTACACGTACACCACAGCCTTGCTGTATGCTTGGGGTGTATGCATGTGCGGATTTCCCCATCTTTGTTCCCAGAGCTTTCCTATTCGGGGAAAATAGCACTGTTTCACTCTGCTCTCTGTGTGGCTGTACAACAGCCATGCTTAGGTCTTCTCAGCAATACAGGGATATACAGAGAGGTGGATATGGGATCTGCCATTAGAGGAATTGGATTTGTGTGTAATTTAACAAAGGACAAAAGGTGCAAGCTGTATCTTTACCTTGGAGTTGCACTCAATGGGTTGCTTGCACTCTTCGCAGGGGTTGGCGTAGAGGCTGTCATAGCACGGAACACAGTAAGCATTCTCGTCCCTTAGCGTGTATTTCCTGCCACGGAGAGACTGCAGGCAGAAATGACAGTCTGTGTGACTGCTGGTCATCCTGCTGGGGCCCTCCACGTGCTCTGCAGAGATGGAAAAATCGGGTAATTCAGTGCAGGACCATTTGCTTGCTCAAATAATAAGTGATGCTGCATTACCTGTGAAAGTTAGACAGGCATTTCCTGGTCATTTGCAGCACCCTGGATTTCTTAATGCTGAGTTGTTCTACAATAAAAAGCAGCCTTTAATAGCATATACTGCGTATTGTATTACCTACATGATGGGGAGCAAGAGGGCTGCTTCAGCTTATTCTAACACAGTTTTGGGTCAGACACCTGAAAATGAAGCCATCTTCACATTCTCTGTGTACAACTACTGGCATTATGAGCATTATGTACTGGCTTCTGAGGCATGGTTCATCCAGAAATCACATAAAGGAGATAGAAGCAATAATTCAAAAATGAAACCAACTACGGAGTTAAAAGGCCAAAGAGAAGAGGCAGGCACTTTGTAGTGTGTTCCTGACTTTCTCTTGATACTCCTTTCTCTCTGCTTTTTCCTTTCTTTTCAAAATACCCCCACATCTACCTGACCAAACAGAAGGAAGACAAGGGACTTCAGGGTATATGACTGGTTTTCACATTATCCCAACTGTGCTGCTAATATTTGGTGGCGATGTAAGGTCACACAAATACCCCTGGATAGCAAAAGAGTAAAATATAAAGAAAAATAAACTAAATCATAAGTCAAACAAAATCATAACTCACAGAAAGTTTCCCTTGTTGTTATTAGAAAGGATTGTTTTTTCTTACATATTTCTTTATTGCCGGCTTCCATGTTGGCAGTACCAAAATAATGTGAGAGAGTTTATATTTCTGTGCCAGACAAGTGCAGGAAATACCACAAATCTATTGAGAGCCATGTGTATGAATTTCCCATCCTTCAGTTTTTCAGGCTAAAGACACTTGGACAAACGTCCAAACCTCAGCTGCTTATAGATCTGCAATACTGAGTGTTTTAAGGATTGTGGTGATGAAGGCTTATTTCAGTCTTCTTGTTTCTGGTTGGATCATCATCACTTTGCTAAAATTGGGTCTTGATTCTTGGAAATGAAGGAAGAAGAAACCAGAAAGTTCACAGTGAAGCAACCCCAAAAACATCTGCTGGGCTCATTGGATTGCACTCTTCATTGAACTCAAAGGAGCTGAAAACAACTGGGGAAGGTCTCCTAAAATATTTACATGTTGGTGACTTTGGGCAGCTGAAATTTTTGCACTTTGAATAACAGGACAAATTAGTTTATCTTAACCAGATGCAGAGCCTGAGAGTAAGGAAGAGCATACAGAAGACAAGATTCGAGGGAGTGCTTATCCATGACAAAGCCACATTTAGTCCACTTAGAGTTTTATCACAATTTGTTTTTATACACTCACTTCCTGTCTTATACCCATGGTTCAGTTTTTAAAAGGCATATAATCTTTTTCTGGGTTTCTGCTTCATGAGTTCTAAACCAAAATGTTTGTTTGAACTGTGAGAAAAAAATTACTGCAGGTTTCCACTGGTACCAATGCATAAGGTCAGGCATTTATTAATCTGTTCTGGGAGGTATAGTAGTAAAACAGTGGAAAGGAGGCAGGAAGAGAGACTGTCATACTTATTTCAGATCAGAATTAATGACTTGATTGGAAAACTTGCTGCTCCTGTAAATTGAAAATCTTTGGAGTTGAATTGATTTACTGTATTTCTTACTGCCTTTAATATTTGTGTCAGCCAAGACAGGTTGTAGTAAGGAAATAAAATAATCTGGAACTCAGATCAGTGGGAAACATGCTTTCTTAAAAATATTTCTGATGTGTTTCATGTGATATCCTTGGAAAAATAATATAACAAGGCTTAAATCTGGACTTCCATTTCCTTAAGATCAAACAGAGATTTGAACGTGTAACAAATAAACCCTTTTATACGAGAAAATTACATCCATCAGCTTGTACATTTACAGAACATGACATATAAAAACCAGGCAGAGCTCAGTGCATTTAGTGCACAATCACAGTCATGACCAAAGTCAAGGTTAAGTTTTGCGCATTTTGTTCTATATCGGGGAAGAAGTAAAAGCTGGTGTCTAAGGACACAATCAAGGAGTGTTTGTGGTTAACTGTGCTCCACATTCAAGGTCACAGGACAGGCTTGAAACTGGCTTTCAGAGGAATTTTCATTTCTTTTTTTTAGTGGGAAATGAAGTTATGAACTGTCTCAGAGGATAACCCTGGGTGAACCACCTTTCTGATCTCCTCCTTGCTGGATCAGTACTCCTGCTTCCCGAAGGAGTTTCATCTCAGCCTAAAAGTGGCAACAGCAAAATCCAAACAGGGCATGCATGAAGAGTTTTGTTACTTACAGTGTTTTTTTGTTGCACAAAGCTCATCAACAAATAGCTTCCCATATCTGCAGAAACATCTCCGGTTTTTTGTTCTACTGAATGTCAAACAGGTTTTTAAGTTATCAAAGACTCTGCATACCAAGTAATTTTCTCTAAAAAGTGGTTCTCTTGATTATTGCTTTTCTTCCCCAGGAAGTCAATCTGTTCCAGGAAGCCCAGGTTGTGTGCACAAACAAGACCCACTACTGTAATACTTCAGAACTTCTGAATTTTTAACGTAACTATCCTCCTAAAGCCCTACATGGATATATGAGTGAAGTGCTATTAATCCTGTTCTACAGATGAGAGTTGTTGTTTGAGAACTTTAAAGAAGTACCCCCAAGAACAGAGTCAAAGCCTGAAGGTGTTCTTGGGCTGCTCCTCTAGTAAAATGCTCAGGTTGCCCAAGGCTTTTCTTCAGAAATTCTTCGGAGTTTGACCATGAATCATCATAGAAGACCATGTTTGGGAATGAAGCAGCAATGGTATGCAAAAGAATGAAGATTTTTGCAAATCTTTTGACAAAGGTCTGGGTAACCTTTGAGAACTACTTTTACAATTAGAAAATGCAACAAAAAAGGTGAATCTCATCTCTCCCAGCACCACTTATCCTTGCTCCAATAAATAAGTAATGGTACGAGCACCACGCCGTTAAGTAGAATGTTTTTTCTTGTGCTTTGATCCTAATCTCTAGAGAAATATGTTTACTTCAAGTTTGCTGGAAGCTAGACTTGGTGTTTTGAAGGTCAGTTAAGAAATCTCTGGAGATCTAATGTTATTCACTCTCATGGAATGAAACGCTGACTCCAGCATTCCAGCTGCTAACTCGAGTCCGAGGCACAGGGAAAGACTGCCATTCCTTGGGAAAAGATGATTTTACTATTTAAATTGGAACATTTTAAATTGGAACATTTTAAATTGGAAGCTAAATACTGTTGATTTTTATGTACCTAGTAGGCAGGGATACGTGGTATCATTTGTAGTGTTAATAATATTCCAAGGAGGTGCAGAGAGATGTTGCCAAGGATGTGAGAATATTGTAACTGGAGTCCCTGGGGTCAGATTTGAGAATGCAGCAGTTTCATGGACTGAATGATAAAATAGATGAAAATAAAAAAACAGATCTGGCTAGTCAGCCTGCTGTTAAAGCAGATTAAGATAGAATTTAGCTACAACAAATCAGGACAGGGACTTTCTGGGGAGTCAAATGATTTCCTATGAAGTGCAGAGCACTAGAAGACTTCCAACGGAGACAGCCATAAGAACGTGATTGTGAAGTTGTGAATCCTGAAAAATATGGAGCCATCAGGAAAAAAATGCTTGTTTTCTCTCTGGAGCTAAAAGGCACAGCCACAAGGTTAATATATCTCTAAATAATTTTTCTTGATGTTTTTCATAAATTTATGTTAATCTCCCTCACATCATATAAGATTAAAAAGCCCAGAAACATTCATACTACTCAGAAAGGAATTAGTATATACATATGGATGCAGATATGTACATACAGGTAAAAATATTCTCTCTTTCACTTTGTGGCCATTCTAATGGGACTGTTTCTAAATCTAAATATAGCTGCCATTGAACTTCATAATCTTTTTCTTTAAGAACATACATTTATTGGAATAAGGCTCTTTCTCAGAGAGGCATAAAGAAAGAAAGACGGTGGGAAAAAAAATCCTTGGAACAACACTGAAGGATAAGAAAAACAATTTGATCTATTATGAGGAGGACACCCCTGAAGCTGCCCTAGGCACTTGTTTATTTTCAGGTAAGTGTATGTTTTTACCTTCTAACATGATTTGGCTTGTTTGCATAAATTTGCTGACTTCATTTTCCCTATTTCTACTTTTGTCTCATGCATTTATGTACATTAAGGATTCTGTAATGTTTGCTTTTCTAAAAATGGCTAGAGAAGCAATAGGAACTAGGGGCATATATCACAGACCAAGTCAAAACAAGTACCTACGGGAAAGAAGACACAGATGTTAACTTTGAGCTGTCTAATCTCTGTGGCACAGTACAGTAATATAGCATCAGGTCCTGGAAGCATCTGGGTGAATGCAGAGCTCTCACTGATGAAATTCTCCTTTAAGCAGCCAGGATGGATGCCAACCGGGACACAACTGTAACAATCCAACTATCCTGCTTCATGGCCCACAAGTGACACTGCTTTGGTGAGGTGTCGTGGCAAAGCAGATATTTTAGAGGTTGATCTGGAAATTCATAATGAATTGTACTGTGTTCACACACCCCATGACTACAAGCAAAAAGGACAAGAGCTGTGGTTTAACTAGGGGATCAAGCATCTCAGGAATTCTGTAATTTTTTCCTTAATTGGTATTGCTGTCTGCTTTGTTTACACCATGCTAACTCAAATGGTGTAGTCATCTAAATTCTTCCCTTTTTTTTTCTGAAATAATTCTTACCCACATTTTTTACAGATTTTCACATAGTCTGGTAGAGCCAGAGTTTTCTCCTGTGTCATTATGGAGCTCATTCCTTTCTGACTACTGTCAAATGTAGGAAATAAAATGAAGTGATGAAATAATTCAGCTGTGCATTGTTGTACCTTTCAATGTAAAATCCTGTCAGCTTTCTTAGTAGTACTTTCCATATTAAACCATAAAACAGGTTTGAGGATTGCATCTGTTACAAAAGGCTCATCTGGTGAAGAATACTCAAATTAACTGGTGAGTTGGATGGGTCAGAGTGGCACACACAGCAAACTGGCAGGTGACACCACACCAGGAGGAGAGGCCCATACACCACATGGGTGTGTTGTTATCCGGAGAGACCTCACCGGAACTGGAGAAGTGGAGAGAGAGGGTGCTCATGAGGTTCAGCAAGGGGAGTTGCAAGGTGATTCTGTGATGGACCACAGAAAAGTTTGTCACTGCTGAAAGACAAAAGAGGGAGGCTAAAGGTCTCCACAAAATCTCAGTATTCTCTTACGAGCGTTAGAACAGGAGTGGGGGCATTCTCATAACAACAAAACAGGTCTCTTGTAGATGCCTTGTTGTGAGTCCCCATCAAAGCTGGACATGCACTTAGTCTAAACATGTGAGAAATGCTATTGCTGTCAGCTGAAATATTCACATTCTTGAAGCTGAAGGTGTGCTTTAGAGCTTTCCTCTCTATGACTTTGGAGCACAGAATTAGAAAGATACTTTCAAAGATAATATAGAAGTGTGATTTTAAAAAGTATATAAGCAATTAGGTTCTTCAATACAATTGAAAGAGAAAAAGAAACATTAAGTATCTGGGGCTGAACCAGTCAAGATGAGAACGGATTACACTCACAGCAGTGAATGCAAGGTCTTCTCCATTATTCTTTACACCAATTTTTTCCAGTTCCCGTTCCTGCCTACACACTCACCTACAATCCATGATTAGGGAATCATGAATGATACTTCAAAAAGCATTTAAATAAACAGAAAATGGAAGTTACAAATGAAGACATGCACTGAAGTCCTGATCTGAGACTTCCACTAGTTAGTTCATCCCCATTGTGCAAATCATAGACTCATAGAATTTTAAGGCTGGAAGGGACCTTAAAGATCATCTGGTTCCAACTCCAATGCCATGGGCAGGGACACCTCCCACTAGACCAGGTTGCTCAATGCCCCATCCAGCCTGGCTGTGGAAACTTCCAGGGATGAGGCATCCATAATTTCTTTGTGCAACCTGCTCCAGTGCCTCACTGCTCCAGCGCCTCACCACCCTCACAGTTAAGAATTTCTTCCTAATGTCTAACAGAAATTTCCCATCTTTCAGTTTGTACCCATCACTCCTTGTCCTATCCCTACAGTATATGGTGAAGAGTCCCTCTCTGGCTTCGCAGTAGGGAAGCAGCATCAGAGGAGCACTTTGGAACCATCTCTGCTAGAACAGCATCTGCACAAAATGCCTGCACAGCTGGGCAGAAGTCCCCCAAGGAAACAACAGCATCTCAGTCATTCACTGACACATCTCCCTGAAAGTGACACAAGCCTGCCTTTGAGACTGAAAGCTTTCCTGGGGAAAACAGCAGCAATAAGAAATGATACCTGTGAGTGAAGTCCTAACAGGTCATGAAACAAAACCGTCTTGCCACTAACAAGAAGTAACTGAACTTCAACAGGGAATAGCTGATGCTGACTGTATTCTGTAAGGTTTTAATTAAAAAAATACGCAATTTCTTGTTTTTGCAGATGCTTCAGCTGTAGACACCAGAATTCCCTACCCTTACATTTTATTTCAGGAACAGCAAGGTGGATGTAGAGTACTCTATTGTGTGAGAATGAGTGCATCACATGAATTACAATCCTTTAAAAAAAAAAAAAAACAAACTACAAGTGACTATAGAGCACAACTTTTTCTAGATGGGTTATTTAAAAGCCTGTGACCTACTTAGAATTACTTTAAGAAACAAAATGAGCAAAAATAAAAAGATCATCAGCAGCAGCATTGTTAGCAACAAGCTAAAATTGGAAAGGATTTTCATTACCCTATTTAAGAAAAAAAAGACTTGCTCCCCCCAAATGCAAACGTAAATCCCCCAAGTGATAATAAAGCATCTGCTGCATTGGCTTTTCCTCTTCTCTCCAGCTGTGCTATGCCAACCCGACCTAGTTTTCTGAGGAAAAATATAAACCGAACAACAGCACCCTTTTAATAAAAGTATGACCTTATCAAAATGAACCAAACCTAAAATTTTCTGATCTCAGCCTTGTTAAGAGTTGTGATGAGTTAGGTGGCATTACAGCCTAGGAAAATCGAAGGCTGCTGTCAGTAGGACTGGTATGTAAGATCCCTGCTTCAATTATCGTTGTTCCCAGGTATTTTGATTTGTAGGCCAGTTGTTCTGTAGGCCAGTTTTACTGCTTGCAGTGCTCCATCAGGCTTGGCTGCCACCTCCTTATCAAGCTCATGTCTGAAAACAGGGATGATGTGGCTCTGCAGACAGGCCCTGGGCTGCTTATTACACCAACATGAATCATTGTTTGTAAAACCACTGCTCTACAGTCTAAGAAATGCTGCCCACTGCAAATGTAGCACTGCAAGCGTCTTTGCATTATATGTGAGATGTTTGGGGTGACCACTGCTGTGCCAGTCTCCAACCCTTCCCAAGGGAAAACAGGTTACAAGATGGGCAATTCCAAGAGGCAGGATCAAGTATGGTTTGGGTTGGAATGGTTTGGATTGGAAGAGACCTTAAAGATCATCTACTTCCAACCCCCCTGCCATGGACAGGGACACCTCCCACTAGACCAGGCTGCTCAGAGCTCCATCCAGCCTGGCCTTAGACACTGTCAGGGATGGAACATCCATAAGTTCTCTGGGCAACAAGGAGAGAAGGAGTAAGCAGAAACACTGAGTAGAGCTAGAAACAGCCTGATCTCTACCTCTGGACTCTGGATTTTTGATGACAATTAACACAGTAGGTATGGGTATGATACTTAGCATTAATGATCCTCTGCAGTTACGCTGTTTTTGGAATAGAGAGATACAATAATAACAACAGAAGCATATTAAAATACATATGCATATATTGTATCTGCTAGGTAGACAAACCATGAAGCATGTAATCTGGTGAAGAAAGTCTGAAAGAAGTGTCACTCTTTGTATTCTACCATTTTTACAGTAATGAACTGGTTATATGATATAACTGAGACAGATGGCATGAAAGGTTTCTAGGAGAGCTCACAACAAACACGCAACATGAAAATATACTGTGGGTATTCTTCAACAGATTTATTTGACTTCCTTCTGCTTCCCTCTAAGTGTTACACAGCCACCTGCTATGTCTTCTCTTAGAATGGATCACTTAGAACACTGGCATCTGTATACAAATTAATGTAGCTGAGTAATTTATCTCAATTCATGGATGTCAAATTAGGTGATTGAGTATTTTCCAAATTAGAGTTTAATTCTGGATTTTAGGATTGGTGTGCTCTTACCTATTGGGGAGTGCTATGCACAATTTGCTTATGAAATCCCAGCACCTGCACCAAGGTTGCAGTTACAAAATAGTACAATTTGGCTGTGTATGCATATCACCAATAATGTGGAATTATAGAAGGGTTATTTTTTGCTTTTATTTTCTGCCCTGGGTGCTTTAAACAGATTGTGGACAGGAAAACCTTATTAGTTTAATTATGCAGGTGCATTAAGGACAGGCTGCTGGCTTTTGGGCTGGGGAAAAAAGAAGATAAAATATTCAGATATACACATTCTTTTACATCATGTCCTATATTCACTGTTGATAGTTATCCAGCACATATCGTTCTAGCACAGCCAAAGGATATATGGACTCACAATGTAAAAAGTTTTAGAAGAGATCTCACAAAAGGAATTTTGAAGGCAGTGAACCTTTTTAGGAGAACCCTTTTAGGAGTGGGGCTGGTAGAAAAAAGAGCAGGGAGTGGAGGTATTTGGCTTTTTGTTTGTCCTCTAGCAGGGAGGAAAAATAATAGTGTCACTATGACAAATGTAGAAAAAAATGCTGGTGGTTTTCCCTTTTTTGCTCTTTTCTTTAAATATGTGGCTTTGTGCATCATCCATTAAGTAGGCAAAAAATGTTAATTAAAGACCTCTTGAGTCTTGAGCAGTTGAGTAGATCATGTGCTGTCAAACAAGATAGGGGATAACATGGCATTGACTCAGTTTTAACTTGCATCCCCATGTCCTGTGGCAGCAACATTGACCAGTCCTTATAGAGATTCAGCCCTGGGTTCCTGCCAGTGACATTTGCCACCTACTTGAAGCCTTCGTGACTCTTACATTACCTCTTCTGCCTACTTGGGAGATGAAATCTCTAGAACAATTTTATGACTGGGTATCCTAACATTTCCCTCAAGTTCTGAAGTCTCTGCACCACACATTAAACATTTTCTTTCTATTTAAAATAGTCTAAAAGTGGCTATGATTTAAAATTAGTAGACCATGGTATTCTATCTTTCTTTATTATGATGTGGGGTTACTGCCCTTCAGTAACTGCCCTACTGGGATTTTTGTAATGCTGTGATATGAAAAAGTCTGGGGTGTTGTTGTTGTTGTTTGTTTGTTTTGTTGTTGTGTTGTTGTTGTTTTGTTGTTGTTTTTGGCACTATGACTTTGAGAGCGAATTTCTTTCTATGATTATAAATACACACTATCTAAAAATTGGTTCCAGTGTAGGATTAACCTTTTCTGATTGATGGAAAATTAAGGCTAAAGTTTATCTGAACACCCAAGATGGTCAACATTCGATTCAGACAAATAAAACCCATCACTAAATCTTAGAATGCTGGATGGAACTGGGTAACAATGAAGAAATTCCTTTCTAACATTTAGGAACATGTAATTTAAGTGAAGGATATTGTGGAAGAATGAGTCCACTGGTACCAGTAAAGTCTGGTGATGTGGACTTACTCAAGTGATGATGTGAAGATTGTAGCAACAACCATCTTTGCAAACTGAGAATGGAGTTGACTGGTTTTGGTAGAGGATGATGCTCAGAGACCATAACTCTGACCAGCGGTGGTGAAAAAGGTTGGTCTGAGGAGGGGGAGAGTGGAACACAGCAGCAGAAACTGCACCAAGGAACAAATACAATCCAAGGCCTTCTTGCTAATTTATGTAAACTTTATTGAAAGTTTTCAGTAAAAAGTCTAAGCAAGTAGTTAAACAAATTAAGAATTCTGCTACCATATTTTAAAAAAATCCAACAAACCCAAACTGTTTTGAGCTTTTAATTTGAAATGTTTCTCAATGCTCTTCAATATTCAAGCTCCAAACTAAACAAAGATTGACAATTAGAAGACCAGCATGAAATAGTTTTTACTCTAAACATTTTTTCCCATGCAAATTAGACTTTTAGAACTCTAATTATGCCACAGTTTTACATGTTTTAATACATAAATGAATCATGATGTGGCTGAATTCGAAACTTGAAGAGCTCTCTTTAGCAAGACTGAGCTTGATAAACATGTTTAAGCCTGAAGCTGTTACGGGCTTCTGATAAAATTAAAACCTAAATCTCTGAGGTATTCTACAGCCTTTCTTTCAAAGGTTTCAGAATGCTTTTCTAACAACAGTAATAAAGTAATCCTAAAACACATTTGTGAGGTACTTGTCCACAGAAAAGGTTAATACTTGTCAAAGCAAAGTAATTGATGTCCTCAAGGTCAGAGAGCAAACCTGTGGGAGTGGGAACAAAAGAAGCCATTCACTGCACCTTTGCCATCAGATGGGTCTGCTCATCAGGCTGTATCCATGGCACTGGCCCGGGGTTGTTAAAAGCACTGTACAAAATGCCAACTGGTCAACTCCCAGTGCTAGAGGTAGAAAGCACTTCCAAATTTAGCCAAAGTAATAAAACGTTCCAGTTGTGTACGTTGCAATTGTCCTTTATGACTCTGAGGTTATGATGAATATTCTGATGCAAAATGTTCTGTGAACAACTACACCATGCTCTGGCACTTGGCCATTCTTGCTATCAATTCTGCTACCTATGTACAAAGACACATTACAGGAGGATAAACATTTTTCTGACTGATAAAGCCTCTTAAATGTGAGGCCAGCAACCAGCTAGGGCAGCCTGTTCAGATCCATTACCCACACTGCGCTGAGATGTGCAAGAATTAACCAGTCCTTTTACATGGACCTTGAACAAATTCAAATTCAAAGACAGCCATAGCTGGGAAGAAGAGTAGCATACTAGCGTGGATGAAGTAGAATCAAAGAAAACTCTTAGTCTAAGAAAGGGGAACAATGAGGGACGATAGCTGATAATTACTACACGGCAACAGAGAATGGGAATATTCAGAGAAACTAACCTAAACCTGCTGAGGCTAATGAGCAAGGCAGGTTTTTTTGGCTAAAGGACAGCTATAAATTCCTCTCCAGGGTGATCTAGCAGAAATTAAATTTAGCCATCATTATGAAGGAACTAAGACAACATAGCTTCCCTTCGCAAATCTTGTCCTTCACTTTATATCTGCTACAGAATTTTATGTAATGGGGTTTTATTAGCTTGTTTTCTTGGAATCATGTTTGCATATTTCCACAAAACCGTCCTTATTTGATCCCTCTGACATTTTACAGGAAAACACAAATGCATGAAACAAGGAGCTGACAGCCTCCTTTCTCATAAGATCTGCATGTCCCGTTCCCAGAAGCCCAAGTGGAGCGTCAGCAGCATTTCACTGTGCCAACTTCCAAACTTAGGGCTCTAGAGATTTTAATAGAACAGTTGAACTAGAAATGATTAATTTATGAGCATCATTTTAACCTAAATTGGCAGGGAAGTGTGCAGAAAAACTCAGCTCGTATTTACTCCCCAGGCGATCTAAAAGCCCTGATGGCACCTGGAGCTTGAGTTGGCAGGAGGGCTGCTCCTTCCAACAGGTTTGGAATTCCACCCTCTGATTTTGGGCTTGACATTTGGAAGCACGCTGGTTAAAATATTTCTTTCTGTCTGTCCATGGTTAGGCAATAGTAAAAGTTTTTATCTGTTCTTTCAAGAAATAAAACTCCGGTAGGGAAAATAAATGAAGAAAGCTGGGGTTATCGGTACAGAACCAACAGAACATATGTCTTACCATGTCAGCCAAAAAATATATGCTTTGTAAATTCTGACTGCATGCAAATAATTTGGAGACACCATACATCAGAATCTCTTTCAAGAAGCTTTCGAATTAATTTTTCTCTAACCCTTCAAGTTTCTACCAATGAAACACCTTTGAGTCAAAGTGATTCCTGATCCTGCAGTAAAATTACATGGGAAGATTACATCAGCAATCTGCTATAATGTTAATATATTAAATCCACTACAGTTTGTTCTATTACTGTAGAAATAACAAGTTGTTGCACAAAGAGAAGAAAAATATTAACACAAACAAAAAAAAAAGGCATTTGAAACTTGTTTTCTAAAGGTAAATACCAAACAAAATTGTGATCCTAAAAATATGATAGCTGAAAGATAAAACAAAGAGTCTTATGGAGGGAGAACCTGGAGATGATACTTGTTGTTTACAGCAATATTTTGACTTCTTGGAAAAATCAGCTTGGAAACTGGTTTTACTTCCAAAGTCAAGAACAATCCACATTAGCTGTTAAAATTACTCATGCTAGAAACAAGTGGCTTAACAGAAAAGATACTGTCTAGAAATCTCTCTTGCAAAAGCAAATAGCTATGAAAGCTTGCTAGGAGATAAAAATGTTGTGGGAAACAGAGTGCGCATTTTTTGTTGGATGGTTCTTTGGAGTAAACAAAACTCATCCTTATCTCTTTACAAAGAGAACCTTAAACAATCTTTTCACAATTTAGTGGGTACAATTAGTACAATGAAAAGAATTAATAAAAAAATAATTTTAATTATTTATTAAGTGTGGTATCCCTTTAGGAACAGAAAATTTAAAAAATATTATATATGTGGAATTCTGCATCTAATTTATTTAGCAGTTTTGTGTGTGATGAAAAACTTCCTGCATACTTGCTCAAAATATTAAATTAAGTACCTTCTATACTAACATGTTTAAAGATTATCAGATAAAGGAATAACAGAAAAGCGCCTCAATACTCACATTTAGTTTTAAGCTCCTTCTCTTGGCAACTTGCGCAGCAAAATGAAGGAAGAAATAATTACACGTCTTCACAGAAACAAGCCTTCATCAAGTCCAAAAGAAACAGAACACTTTGCCAGAGCTATTTGAGGGTCCCATCAGAATTTGCCTGGATGGGGGAAGGCTGAGGGTCAGTTTGTTTCCCTTAGACCTCCTGACATGCAAATATCTGGCTGCCTCACCACTGAATCAAATCATTCTTTGACATACTGTGTTTACAAATTGCAAATACATACCATGTAGGAGGTTCTTAAAGGAACATATTTGTGAGAGTTCTCAAAAGGAAAAAGGCATTTCTGTTAAAAACCAAAACTGTTCAGTGCAAGGAAAACAGGAAAGTAAGATGGATCATTATTCATCCCCAGATACACACTGGTCCACACATAATGAATTCAAAAGACCTCATGTGGGCTTGCAAATCAGAAAAGAAAAAGAAAAGTTGCAATTACTGAAGTCTGATTGTTGTGTACAGGAAATTGGAGGGCAGGGAAAAACCTCCTCCAGTTTCAGGAAAGACGTTCGGGGACACAGCAGAACTCAGAAGTTCTGACACTTGAGCATTTTCTGGGCTGTAACAATGTGCTGCTCTTCCAGCAGGTGGGAAGGCGTTCACACAGGATTACCTTTGGAGTGGCAGCAATGGACTCCTCTAGGCTCTCAGCATTTCCCCGTTCTGTCCTTTGAATCACAGCCACCTTTACTTTCTGCTTGGACCCAACAGGGGCCAGCTTTCACAGACAGGCTCCTGCATGCACAGAGCGGTCAGAGGTCCTTACGCTTTGCATAAGTCTCTATGCAGACCCTTAATCAAACACAGCTGAAAGTAAGGATATTGTGTTCATTTAAAAAAGCAGGCTGCAGTTAGGCAGAAAGAAAGGATGGCTGCTTGTAGTATGAACCGTGACTGACCTCCAGGCAGATTTTTCCACAACCAGGAGCCAATAGATCTGAATCACTCTGTCTACAACGTCAAGTGGGTGGGAGCTGTTTTGTATCGCAGATAGACGAAAGAAGGAAATGTTTGAACGGTTTAAATATGTATTACATTATCTGGGTACTTCGGTAAAATTGCCAAATCTGGACATGTTCTGGAGGTTATCTGTCTAGATAGTGTCTCACAGTTAAGACTGATCCTCTGACTACTATTGCCAAGAACTGATGATCTCTGCTTGTGGTCTTGTTAAACCTCTCCAGACACTTAATCATCACTTAAACAAGATTGATCTCTTTCCTCCTATTTTCATTTGTGCTATAAGCTTTATTTATACCAAGCATCTTTCATTTCAAGCCTGTGATTTTAGCAGATTGAGGAGAGAGAGCATGACTTAGGTGTGAATTTGAGTCTAGAATGAGACTAGTGAATAGTTTTCTCTTGTCTTTACTTCCAGAAAGAAAAAACTGATAGTATAGTTCTTAACCAAGTACCTTTTCAAGTTCATAAATCAGATCAAGACAGAAGTATCTCCCAAGCAGATCTGTTGAAAGAGCTAATGGCACTTAGAAATACTTCTAACACAATATGTTCTTTCCATGAAGGACGACAAGTTCAGACACGTCCTACAGCACATCACTTTCCTTATGCTTCAAATACTACCCTCAAATTTGTCTCAACATTAGATAGCGACAATAACTGCATTAGCAGAAGACAGGCCCAGAGGAGCATTTAAAACAGAATCAGGGTTTTTCCCAACAGGTACAAATTAAGTACAAATGAGGAGGTCAACAAAAGTTCTGTTGTTTCTTCAATCAGTTTGATGATGTCTCCTGCGGCTCTTGCATCTCCTTCAGAACTTTCTGAAATATAAAGCAGCTTATTTTATCTGTCTCCCAATATGACCTTCCTCTTCATGTTGAGGGTTTGGGAAATTCATCAAGCAAATGGTGGTTCTCTTTAAACTACTCAAGGTACTCTTTCCAATTTAGAATATTCATTTTTTTAAAAAACCAAAATCTTAAAAAGATGGCATTCCTTAAGAATTCCTAAAGAAAGACCTTGTTCTGACAAAATATCTTTGGCATTTACTGAATATGTTGTAATTTAGGTTAGCAGAGAGTATCTATAATAAAGTAGAATTGTTGTTCAAAAAGTTTGGGCAGCATGGATTTGGAGGACTCAAAGGAGAAATCCTACATGCCTTGTTCTTACATTCCTAAGCATCCACTTTTGGCCTCTGCTGGAGACACAATGCTGGGTTACACTGACCTTCAGTCTGACCCACTACAGTCAGTCTTCTGTCATCTGCAAGAGCACTAAACTTCCTGTTAAACAAGAAATCCCAATCTACCCAGATTTGCAGAAATTTCCATTTTCTTGGCCTACTGTTACTTACTAGGAAAAACATTCAAGGAACAACCCGTGCTTGAGTAGCCTTACTCATGAGCCTACAGAGAGAACAGAACTACTGTAGTTTTATCTGAACAAGCTCTTAGATGGATTCATGCAGACAGCAAAACCCAGTGGTATTATTTAGAAACCTGGGCCAAATTTTTCTAAGAAGCTGTGAAAAAAGAATTGAAAGTTCTAACAGAGCAACAATTTGCTTATTTCCAGATCTGCAAGTAACCAACTACAAACGTCATCTTTTGCCACTTAAAAAGAAGGAAAGGCAAGGCTGTTACTGAGACAGGTATTACTCTATCTATGGCTAATGTACCCACTCCAATCTGAGAACAGCAGCAAACAAGGTTATGAAAAGAACATTTTTAAGTGCTGGTGTATAGATACACACATGCATCGATACAGGTCAATTTATGAGTCTAAATAGAATGGTGCTGTTTAGACACCGTAAGTGAAGGGCATGAGAGGCTAACACTAACACTTGAAACCAGAGTAAAAGTGTTAATTTGTATACTTTGCAGCGCCTTTCATTTTCCTAGATATTCCAAAGGGCATTTTTGTTTTGTGAACTGCACCTCTGATTTGTAAGACAAGATTACTCTTCCTCCCACATACATTCCTCCTAGGGAGAGGAAAAAACCCGTGAATTAGCAAAATTCCTTTTCTTTCTCTTTCAAAAGATATACTTCTGTATCATTAACTAAAGACTGAATTTCCAAATCAACAAAAAATACCTGGGAGAGTTTTCCAACCATGTCTCCTTGAATTCTGTTAGTAGCCAGAAGATATCTCTGAACTGTAGTGCTTCCATTGTATCTATTTCAAAGAATCTATTTTTTTAATCCTTCTTATAAAATAGGCTGTAATACAGCAAGCTGAACGCATGATAGAGTAACTTCTGTAGTAAGTTCATAATTACACCAGCATAAAACTGTATCAAACAAAAATACAGGGACACTCAGAATGGTGTTTTAAGTCTAACAGTGCATATTACCAATTGCTGTTTGAAAGCTGCAAGTTGCAAGATGGTCAAACACTGGTGGAGTCAACAGAATGAGCTTTAAATACTTCATCATTTAATGTTATTAAAATAATTTCTTATTTGCATACAGAATTTCATATGGCATATTATTTACAAAATAGCTCAATGTCATATAAAATTGTTTACATTCATTATAGGAACTTAATAATTATTCTGGCTAAATAACATGAAATCAATCCTATTCCCTGTATAGGAATTATTTCTTAAACAAAGGTCAACAAACCTGAATATTTTCCATATTTTATTCCTCGCTGTCTTTTACTGTCAGCTCTTATAACCTCTAGCCAAGGAAAGAGAAACAACTACCTTTGCTTCTGCCTCACAACTCCAAATTGTTTTGCCTTATGGCTGATAAAAGATCATTGCCTTTTAAACATGTGTAAAATTCTATCATTTATATCACCAAAATTACCTTAGCATTTGTTACTCTGTTAGTGGGGTCCCATACCTCTTCAACTTTCACTTGTTGCAATTTCAGGCTTGGGTATGTATATGATTAAGCTCACAGAATATGTGAATTGTTGCAAAACAGAAATATTTGAATGGAGCAGAATTTGCACAGAATTTGCTCTCCTTCAGCATCAATTTTGGCAAGAATGGGTGAATGACATTTTTAGTGAAAAGAATGCTATTTCATCTTGTATTACTCAACTTTGATGCTATGGAAACCCCTGAAATTATACACATGAAATCAATGGGTATTACTGAATTAACAGAACTTATATATTTCCAGTTTGAAAATTATCTTCTCTTAAAAATAAGTTAGTAGTATATTTGCCATACAAGAATTATGCCATTCATAGTGACCGAACTCCGTTTTTCACATTTTTGCACTTTCCTGAAGACATCAAGTACTGCTCATGTAAAAATAAGGCTGGCAAAAAACTCGAGGGAAGCAACATTTCTGTCTGTGAAGTTTATATAGAGATCATGAACTAAATTATTTTCAAGAAACTCAGGATAAACACGACACCACAAGTTCTCTCAAGAGCTGACAGAGTGTAAACAAATGCTTCTATGTGCTATGGGAACTGGACTAAGCACTCAACAAGTCTCCTGACCGAACACCTGGCACGTACAATATGGCAAGTGTAACAGTATTTATCTGCTCCCAAAATGCCAATGCAAAAGCGTCACCTCCTCTGTCTGAATTTAAAGTTTTAAATGAGCAGCTATTTCAGACATTAGCAGAATACATCAGTAGTACGAGCATGCTGATGTTCATGAACTTTCAGTACATTTTGAAACTCACGTTAGTAGTGGGTCACTTCCCTTATCAACATCCACTTGTACTCAAAATGTTTTTACTACTGCAGTCCAGTGAACAGAAGCTGAAAACATCCACTAATGATACCAGAGTAAAGATGGCCTTCTTAGGTATCGAAGTATGTTTAAAAATCAGTATTTGAAATTAAGATAGACAGGCTTATAGACGCTTATATGCAACCCTTATCTCACTACAAATCCAAATCAGGGAAGTAAAACTATCAGCCTGTGTGTGTATGCAACAAAATACACTGTTATTTGAAGAGTAACTTCTTGAGCCCTCATATGAAGATGCCAATTAAAACCCACTGGTTTCGTACCCAAAGTGTCCACAACTGTGTTCTGCCACATCTACATTAATGTGTGTTAAAAGTACACTGTAGTAGTAACAAAACTCTATTTGCCACTGTCACCCGGCAACTGTGTTGCCTGGCTGTCATTTGCAAACTACTAGAAGCCAAATTTTAAAGTTTGTCAAGCATTTTCTGTTGTCCCTTTTTTCCAGCATAAAAGAAAATAAAATCTGACTCTATCATGGAGGTGGATGTGCTGAATAATAGTTTTATTCCTCTGTTCCAGAAAATTTCCTAGGTCTGAGAACAAGATCTTTGATAGAGGTAGTGATTTCCTGGAGCTCTTTTCGAATGCTTTCTGCTCCTTCCTCCTCTTCCATGTTATCTTTTGTGTCACCATCTCCGTGTTCAGTTTTCTTGGTCTGGCTGGTCAATTGTTTCACCACTAATCCGTGGTATTTGACTAACAGCGAATGCTGATCCTGAGGGCAAAAAAAGGGAACAAAACCAGGGGATGTCAATGTTACAGAGAAGGTAGACAGACCTGTAATTAAAGATTTAATTTTTTAAAAAAGCATTCTCCCATTCTCGGGTAAAGAGAGTTAGTGATATATGAATATATTTCCAACAAAGTATTTGACAACCTAAGTTCTGAGAGTCATTCAAAGAGGCAGAAAACTGAAAGTACATCCATGCTGAAAAACAGGACAACTACTGAAGCATGAAAGCAATACAGTTAGTAAACATCATCAGTTTTGGCAGTATAAAATACAGAATTTCAAAGTATTTGCTCTTGAAAAGGTACATCTTTCTTTAAAACTGGATTAGAAAAGTTTAAAAAGCAACCATGCTCTAGCTCAGAGGAAAGATGTAAAAATGTTCAGTTACAAGAACTGTAACATCCCCCAAGACAGAGCTGTCTCTATGGATAAAGGCAAAGGACTAATAACAGACTGATTTTTAATTCTATAAAAAAAAATTTGATGACAGATCCCTGAAGTGATAGGTCTGAAATACAGTACAGATCAGAGGAATTGTATATACTGCACATAAAATAATGTTTATATACGAAACCCAACGGTGTCAGGTTTATGCAGCAAAAATAGTGTAAGGCACAACTTTCATGTTCTGTCATAGAAAAAACTAATTTCCCCTTAAAAAGCTAGAAAAGGATACCTCTGGGATCTTGCCACTTAGGAAATTAATGATCTGTGGTACTGATCTTCCTGGTGCATGAAGCATACAGTGAGTTGAAAACTGAAATAACAATACTGATGTCAGGTGCAGAACAAGAGCTGGATCTTCTGTGACTTTGAGCTGTTCAATCAGAGCTTGTCTATGCTGAAACAGGACCTGCCTAAGGAACAAGAATGTATTAAACAAAAGCATGATTCTATGATACAGTAGTTGATCACAGATGCTAAAACTTATCTAACATCAATTAATTTTAATTTTCTCCTCTAACTGACCATTTATTTATGTGAAATTCAGGAATATTAATTATAAAAAAGCTATCACCAGCATAGCTCAGATTTTGAAAGACCCCTAGAGAATTTATACACTATACTGCAGAAAGCAGTGAGTCAAGAAAATGAGCTAAATGTGAATTCTCCTCTCCTCCTTCTCCCGTGGATTTAGAACTGCTTGACTTTCTATTTGTCAGTTAAGCAGTTTGGAAAGAAGGACTGCCTCTTACTACACAGTCAGTGTGACTGCTCCCATACCAACCATCCAGCATTTGTGAAGCAATATAGCTGCATTTCATAGCATAAATAAAAATAAGGTACCTTTCCTTCTTTTTGTCTCCTTTTTTCACCATAATACCACAAATATCCACTGCAGAATCAAGGCATGAAAGAAAATCTTCTATACTCTGTTAAAAATAATACAAATATTTAACCTGTGTTAGCAGATTATAAAAAAGTTTAACTACTGTTCACAATTAATCACACAAAAGATGACTGTGAATACACTTGAAATAAACTATAGAAAAGAAGAGAAATGAACATGTATTTAGTAGAAATTACCTTTGTTCATCTTACAACAGTTCATATACTTAAATACTAACCCAAACTGTACTTCATTCATCTTGGAAATTAAATTAAAAAAATTAATACATGTTCTAGAATTATTTACAGATATATTTTTTATTAAGAAACACCTCAGTACGGCCTTTTGCATAAAAGAATTAATAAATAACTTTCCTTGTGCCTACACTGCCATAATCTGAATATTTGGGGTTTTTTTTTAAATATCCATAATTTTACTAGTTAAGAAATACATGGGAGAACAATCAAGAACTTTGGGAACAAAATACAAGAAACATCAACCACTTTACACTGGAGATTCTCTCTCAGTTTTCACTCCTCTCACCTGCCCATGAAAGGCACACTGGATTTCATCTGGCAGCAAACAGCCAAAGGCAACTATCAGTATCAAAAAGCAAGATCATCTTTTCATCTCTGAAAATTCACAGACATGAAAACACACTTTCTCTCACTGACTTCCACAAATTCAAATGATTATTTTGCCTTCATCCTTCATGGCAGCAGTGGTTATATACTACACTTTGTGTGTCAGCTATTTATTAGAATTGTATCAGCAGAACAGAAAATCTGAACTTGGATTTACTTTACCTTGCCATTCAGAGAAGTATGCAGTTTAGTTAAAGGACCTTTGGTATCTTCTGGCAGTTTACCTAAAATCTTGATTCTGCCCTGTATGGGACAAAAACGGAAATAATCTGTAATATTAATTATCTTTTTAGATTAGGCATATTTCAACTGAAGCAAGTACTTATTGCACAAACATCATTGATCTACTTGAGACTGTTAGAATGGAACTGTTGTATCTGTACCTCACTTGTGATTGTAGAATAATTTTCTGTTGTCATCATTGACTCAGATGCCAAGAAGTTGAAAACCAGATTGGTAATGTCTGTACACATGGTCTTCAACAGGTGTTTGGCAAGATTAGTCTGAGTATCATCTGTTAAAAGAAATAAGTGATTAGAGTAACTTATTATAGTCATCTGATTCCTATGATATTATCACAGCACTTTCTAAACTGGGGACTCTTATCAACCATGAGCAGTATGAGAAAGTTATCTGGATACATGAAGCTAACGTCCCTCGTTTGCTGTAACATTCTTGTGGAACATTCTTCAGTGAAAAATGTGAACTTTCAGGTCTGTAAGAACATTTTAATGCGTTGCTAATATTTCAAAGGTGTATCTGTTTAAGCAGTAAACTAGTCCTTGTACAGTCAATCCTCCTGAACCACTGCTATTGATCAAGTCAAAAGTATGCAAAGGAAAATTCTGCAGGACAAGCAGTTAAACAGAAGAACAGGCATGTGACTTTAAGACTGACATACTGGAATTTGAAAAAAAATGAGGCTACAGAGTACATGTCCAAGAACAAAGACTAATGGGAAATAATTCCATATATTCCAAAATATAGGAGTATCAGGTTGTTTTGCTAGTGTTCCCTCCTGCTAGTTCTCCACAGGGAAAATTCTAGAAGAAAGCTGTATATAGCAGACAATCTTGGAAATGTCTACAGTATTTTCCTAATGCTAACTTTTCTGTCACACCTTGCGAAGTAACCCCCTGCAAAACTAATCTACAACTTTCTGACAGACTATCCTCAAGGAGCAGCTACGTTCAGTATCAAACCTATGAGGTTTAAACAGCAGCTCCTTAGAATCAGGTGGTATTCAATTCTTTCATTAGTGGCACAGCTGACAGAAAAAAGTGAGCTTACTAATTTTTTCCTTTTTTTTTTTCACCTAGACAGTGAAAAATTGGAAGGAATGCAAACAATTGGGAAAGAAAGACAAGAACACAGTTATCTTGACATAAGATATAACAGAGTATGGATATGAAATAAAGACAATGTATTTCAATAACCATGCAAAGCAATGCACTTCAGCATAAGGGCAATGTTAAGCATAGTAAACCCATCTCAAGTTTTTTCTTTTCAGATTTTCCTTTTCAAACTCTTGCTCCTGTCTGACCTTTAATGTAGATTCTGGAATAAATTTAACACCCTTGAAGGAGCATATTCATTTTTCAAAGTACGTATTTTGTACCTGTGAAATGCTTTGCTCCCTTTTCAAATAACCGAATGTTGTTGTACAAGTTTGAGAATTCCTCCTGCAAGTCCTTCATAGCCTGTCTTCTGTTAGCTCCAGAGGAAGATGTTGAAGATGTAAAAACAGAACGCACCACTTCCTGGTAAGTTTTTGTCAAAGGTCTTAGAACAGGAAAGAAAAAAGGAGAAAACATTGAGCAAAGTGTGAAACTGTACAAGGTTTTCCCATATATATCAGCAATAGAGAAAACCACCTCATTATGTAGTAAATGACTGGGACATGAACGCTACAGAACGGCAAGATAAACAAAAAGCAAAAAATGGAAATCAAAAAAGAAACCCACAAGGAAATTAAAATGTACTTAATGGCAGATGTACTAATGTTATAGTATGCGTGGTATGTAAATGTATGCCAAGGTTTTAACTCTTAGCAACTTCTCAATGGGAACAAGGTGAAAGATAAAAGGATTTCCAGAAGCAATACTATTCACAAACTTCCAGGGGTCTCTGGACAAATTTCTAAAGATGCAGTTACTACTGCACTCCAAGTTTATTCAGGCTTGGCTTTTACAGTCTTATCATGTTCCTTTTGCTCTGAACATACATATTCACATCCTCTCCGGTATGGAACATCTTTTAAAAGAAGTTACTCATCTTTGCATAGCTCAGTTTGCTGACATAACTTACTACCCAGGTCTCATGGGTACCAGCAGAGACACAGATGCCAGGAAACATGAACATATAGCAAAGGCTGTCTAGAAGATGGGACTAGTGAAACCCCAGCATGTATCAGTGTAAGGCGGTGGAAATACACCCACGAAGCTGAAAATAAGCTCGCAGGACCATGTAAAACAGAAGCACATTACTGTGTCAGCACAGCTTTCTAATATGAAAGACAGGTGTAACAGGGAGCTGTACAGATGAAGAATATTGTGGTTCACTTCTATCAGCAGAGCACTTTTTTCTAACCAAGAAAACAGACTGAAGTGTAGGTTCACCTGAAGTGAATCACAAATTTTCTAACTCCAGCTGAATTATTGAAATTACCTTCTTAGATGTTCAGCAATTTCTGTAATAAGCTCTTCGGGGCAATCCTGCATGCGGCTCTTTAAAACATCCTCAATTTCCTCTTGTGACATGAAAGGGAACTCCGGCTTCTTATTCCTACCTGTAGTGGCCATGAACAACACTCACTGAGAAAACATTCCATTTAGTATTGCTGCAATTACCCTGTGGCATGAGACACTGGAAAACCTCAAAGTCCAAACACCACAGAAGAAATGCATTATCAACAGTAGAAAAAAAAGGATGATTATAATGACAGTTGAATTTTACGTATATGAAAAACTGACAAAATTTCTCTTTTGATCACTTAGAAGTTTCTGTAATAGACAACTTGAGTAGTGTATGAGGATATGCATTTTTGGTGACACTTTTTTTCAGTCTGCTTGGCCCATTAGTTTAGAAACCATAATGTCACCAAGACTGAATAGATTTTAAAATGCCAAAACTGAATGGAGTATTCCTACTTGAAGGACTTCACAGGGTTGTTGTTTTTGTTTTTTTAAACTCCATTTAGTAAGGTACACGATCATGTAACACAGTAACCTAAACTTGAGGTTACAGTATAAAATCTGAAACGCAATAAAACAATAACATTAAACCAGACAAGGTGTTCCCATAATAAAATCAACTTATATGCATACAATTTAGTGCATCTGTATTTTGGTTTTGAACAAAACATGAAGTTTTCATGGGTGTTTTTCATATAAGAATGAGATTAGAATGATGACAGAGAACCAGGAAAGGACATGTTCCAGATGCACCTTAAAACATGGTTATTCTGCACATAAAGTAACTGAATGTATGGAGATCAGTGATGTTCCTTGTTGTGCCACAGTAGTAACAAACATCCAAGGTTCTTACAAAAAGTGAAAAGGGAGGTCAAATCAGGTTTTAAAAAGGATCTTATTTACATTTGAATGGTTTCATCTGATTTTACCCTGAGATTGTGGTTCTAGCTATTTATTATAATACAGCAATACAAGCAGCAATAAGGGTAAAACAGAAAGCCTACACAAAAAAAAAGTGATTGAACACTGTTTTACTCAGTAACTGAGCAGTCCTGAAAAATAATTCCATTTATATGTGAATTACAGTACTCTGTGAGAGCAGTATCAAACAGAATTACTATACTGTACTTCACACTTCAAATATCATGTTTAAAAGTATTTCTCAGTCAGTATTGAAAGTCTGGACACTACACGTAAAATGGAAGCACACATTTCTGGTTCTCCATCAAACAAAAGAAAGAAAACAATGGCTTCATTTGCAGCTACTGTTTGCTCTAAATCTAACAATGTTGGCTTTTGCTTCTTAGCCAGCAATTCATGCTCCTTCTTGTAATAGTGACGGTAGAGAAATAGGCATCAATAAGAAGTGATATTAAAACTATCAAAACATTAGTTTCGACTGTATATTTTATCCCAATGAAGAAAAACTGTTTATTGCTATGATTTGTTAATTTAGGCCATTCGTTTATCATACACAATGCAGCAGGCGTTACAAAATCAAGTGTAACATTCACCCCCAAATCTAAGGCATTTCCTACATAAAATAAAATATAAAATTATACTATTTCCATGACTTAAATCTCCTTTTTAAAGACTAAGTGAACATGGTATGTCCATTTCTTTTAAATAGCAACATCATATCCATTGATAAAATTTTAACCAAGTAGTATTCCTCTCTTCTTTGACATTTTCCCTGACCTTATCTAAACAGTGGGGGAAGAACAGGCATGTAGGAAAGAAAGCAAGTAGTAAAACCATGTTGAATAGATATGAATAGATAGTGCCGAAAATAGAATGACAAACCTGTGGCAGTCCCTTGTGACTCTTCATCGCTGTCAGCATCCTTTCTGCCTTTCTTCTTGGTTTTCTTAACCTTTATTTCTCTGGCATTCCCACCACCTCCTCCTCGCACGCTTCCACTGCCCTCTGGTGGGGAATTACTTGCTTAGTACACAGGAAAGTTGTAGCACTTTAAAAGTTTACAATACCATGGTAATTTGTCTGTGTTACTTGTTAATGCTGGATTGAAAACCACAACCTGATTCTAAACACAACCTAGAAAACATATTCCAGAATCTTAGGGCTGTAAGTTTAATTCTTAAGAAAAAAAAGCAACTGAGGCAAAGCTTTCTTTAAGCTAATGTCATTAATAAACACAAACACTAATATCAAATGCACATATAATTAAAAAAAGAAAAAAAAAAAAAGCAGTGTCTTTCTTCAGCTAAAAACAGATGACAGACCAGAGTCCATAATGTAATGGGGGATTTTTTGTTGGCTGAAAATAGCATCTTAGTAAGCATTTAGCATTTTTATTCAATGATACTAAATAACTGAACTTGTCAAAAATATTTCAGATAATGCAACTTCGTTAATTTTCAGAGAAAGAATCCTACACTATAAGCATTTATCCAAAACATTCTTGGAAGCAGACATTCAATTACCTAGAGCACTCAACCTTTTTTGACTTTTTCTAGATGACTACAGAGCAATGGGATGTTCCAGTTCTGACACACATAACAAATGACTTTGTTCAGAAGTCCTGCAATCAACGTATTCAACTGCAGACAGAATCTCAATTTGCTACACAGTCCCTCTCCACAAGGCAAGCTGTTCTGCTCTTTATTCCCTTTCTCATGGCCTCTTCCATTATTTTTTCACTTGGAAGAAATTTAAACTCCATGGAGGAGTTTAAACTCCATGGTGCCTTACATACACTACGCCTTGAGAAAGTAGGCACTTTTTCCATTTAAATATGGTCCAAGATTTCAAGTTACTACATTATGTAACTACTACTGTTTAAGAAAAGGAAACACAAAGACAAGATGCTACTACTTGTAAAGCTAACTGCATCTGTTACATGCCATAGATGGATTCTTAAGCAACACTTTGCAGGAACAGCCAAAAAAAAATTGGTGCTTTTCACAAGCTTATTTGAAATGTGACTGCATTACATTAATTACATTACATAAAACTGTTATGTTGGGGTGTTTTTAGGTAATGCACATTAACAGTCCATAATAAAACGTTTCAGGGTAGTGCTTGCTGATGGTGCAGCATGTTACCTGTGGATATGAATTTGTCTAGACATGTAGTACAGGCTCAGTAGAGTCTCACTCCTCAGAGGGCTGGAAACCGAAGTCATTCTATGATGACAGTTCAATTAAAGTTCAAGTTCCTCCACCTCAGCTATGGCCTACAAAAATCTGCCATCTCTTGTGGCAAGAATAAGTTTAATTTCCATGTCAACTCAGGCCTACTCATGCTATTTTTTTAAGAGCAGAATGTTCTATTTTGCAGATGAGTATATTGAATTAAGGCAGATGCAGCAGTGCTGTAATTCTCTTACTTTCAGTAGCACAGTAACACGCTGCACGTGAGTTCAACATAGATTGTTGTGTTGTAACAACACAAGAGCCACATGAAGTTTTTGGGACTCACAGTCTTCAGACTGAATACTGTTTTAAAAATCAGAAAGATTTCAAAGGGTTAAACCCACACATTTTTATTCTTCCTTCAATTGAAATCTATTCCAAAGAGTCACCACACAAATGGAGTAAGGTTTGGGATTAATTTAATCCGGAATATACCTCAAAGTAATCTAATCTCCAAGCAACTGTTACACGTGCAAACAACAGAAAATTCTATGGTATGGTTTTCTCAGAAAAGATGTCAGGTATTCTTCAAAAAAACCTCCAAAAACTCATTCTCAATTTAGACAAAGTTATTTTGGACTTAACATCTCAAGACTAATAGTAAGAAATACATTAATTTTCCTGGATCCCTGAAAATTAGAGACTAAACGTGTATCTATACTGTGTCATAAAACATGGCACAGAGGTCCCTGAGGTAATACTGGTTTTATTGAGTCTTATGTGATCATACTGTATAAAATAATAAATGAACACAGGATTCCTTGCTTCTAAAAAAGTTACCTTGTGTTGAACTAATTCAAGAGACCTTTATGGCACTACCTCTGCATTTCTAAGTCTGAAATCAGTTCTCATGGGCATAGCTGAGATGTATCCACACCCACAGTATAATGGTAAGTGGTTCGATCATTTCTCAAATACCTTAAGCAACGGACTGGAAGCATTTAATAGACTACAAAATATACTAACTTTATATTTAGTATTTCCAAGACAAAACAAGTTTGTTTGGGTTTTTTTTAAGCTATATATTGATGTTTTACCTGTTGCTTTCTTTCTTCTTTCATCCTTTTTGTCTTTTTTATTAGCATATGAGTTCTCTAAACAAGAAGCCTGTTTTAAATCTTCTTCAGTGATTAAATTAACTGGGTTGTTTTTAATTTCCTAAAATGAAGAACATGCACTCATAGCAAAAAGATACACACAGCAATGGAAGAAACATACAGAAACATTTAAAGCCATTTGCCATTTTCAAGTACACTAATCAAACACCATGTTTTCCAAGTGCAACACATCAAGAGACAAACTGTTAGTGTGACTGTGCTTCCTGAGTGCACCAGAATATACATTAAATTACACCTATTAAATATAGAAACCTGTTCATTTGTTTTGTTTTTTCTCCAGCTGAATTTCAGATGAGATGTACAGAAATGGTAACAGCGACTAGAAAGTCACATCAGCTTTACCCCAACACTCAACATGCACTGCATCTTGACCAATAAAAAACCTCCTGTACCTTTTCAGCTTTCTGTTGCATCAGATCAGAAAAGAGGTCAGCACAGGTGCTTAGAAATTTCTCACTGACTGCAATGGTGTCACTGAAGACTAAACCTGAAGAGCTTTTGTTCAAAGATCTCATCACCTGCTGAAGCAAAATGCCAACATCTTCCACTGACAATGAGCTCGGCAGAAGAGTCTAGGGTAAAGAAAATCAAAATACAATAACCTTGTATGTGGAGAAACAGAATACAGATGTGCCATTTAACATCTGCTAACTATTTAGAAAACATTGCACTTTTCAAATTAAGGTACTAATTTAGGATTACACACTACTTTAAATATTCTAGCATCGCAAATCAACATTGCTTTAGAAATATGTGTTACTTCTGGGCAAATGCATGGCAACTTCTTCAAAATGAAGCTCAACAGCTACAGAGCAGCACCAAACACAGAACAACAGCAGGACTTAAGAGCAACAAGGTAGTGCTGTAAGGCCTAAAATCAGGACTTAGCCAGGACAAAGTGGCTAAGATTCCTCTGCTTACCAAAAGCATCGTAAGCATTCAGTTTAGACACTTTCCCCAAAAAAAATAAAGCCCAACAGAAATACATTGCTCTCTAGCAGAGTACTTTTGCACTAGCTTTGAAATGAAAGTTAGTCTTACATAGTTATAAACTGAATACCAGTATGTTTTTGTTCAGATCAAATCAAATGCAAATAATGTTCTTTTACTTGTCATTTTACTTAAACTGAATTTTCTTCTTTGACAACAAGGAATCTCATTATACATATGTGTAGCTTCAATAAAGTATAATTTGACATAAAAATAAGAAAAAAGAAATAAATCCAATGCCAACAACAACTGAAAGGATTGCTTACTGCTACATCTATCCAGTTTCCAGAGCTGATGGCTTCGTCCACAGAGGCTTCAACTTGATCCACAATTTCTTGACCAACACAAGCTGCTCTCAGAAATAAGAGTTGTGTGGACTTGTATCTTTTTTTAATGTAGCCTGCTGGGTCAGGGATGCCAAGTCTATACAATGCATCAAATTCTGTAAAACAGTTAGATGTCTGTCAAAATTTAGTTCATTCATATACATACAAGATCTTATGGGATGACTTTATTTTGAAAGCAGGAAATGAAGAGTTACACATAGTTTTCATACAAGTAAATGCAGCCTTAAGCTAATGCTGACCTAAAACTTAGTTCAGTACAAGCTACATCTAAATGTTGTTAATAGAAGTATCTAAAATAAATCATGGACATGACTTTGGTCTCATTTTAGAAAATTGGTTTTTTTTCAGATTCTTATACCATAAAGTTTATATTTGCAGTCATATCTTCCCAAAGTATTCTAATATAGCACGAACAATATTTACAATATATACAGTGTCCAAGTGTTTTGTTTTCAACTATTTAGCCATTTTAGTGTGGAAAACATTCAAAGACTGACAGATACTCCATCAGTCAGGCAGTATTACAGGAACACTTAATACTATCATTGTAAGTTATGATAAACCTTTCCAATCTGCAAGAATAACTGCTACTTAGGGACTGACCCTTTGGGACCATAAGGGTACATTCCTCTCTTTATTCAGATCCACATTTTCCCACAGTTCATGGTGTTTTAAAACACCACCATCCAGCATCACTCAGCTTGAAGTTAAATAGAATTGTTTGGATTCAAATCAGGACACTAGCGCTACTCACTCCAGTTCTACAAATACTATTTTGGGAAAAAATCCTTCCTGAGCACTGCACGTTTGGAGTATTAGCAGCCAAAGTCTGGTTGCAATCAGGACACCTGGCCTGAAACTCCAGCCACGATGATCTGAAAAGTCTACAATGAGCAGGCTAATAAATGTTTTCAGAGCAGGCTAATAAATGTTTTCAGAGTAGTAATAAAGGTATCATTTGTAACTCCGTTTGTGAGAAGTAGTTACTGTTTAGCAGAAAGGTTCCCTCCGCTGAGATACAGCTCATTGTGATAAAGCAACACACATCATTATGTGATCAAG
The DNA here is from genome assembly GCA_013397055.1 of Pachycephala philippinensis. NCBI lineage: Eukaryota > Metazoa > Chordata > Aves > Passeriformes > Pachycephala > Pachycephala philippinensis. The sequence continues at coordinate 1,469,203 of VWZT01011116.1, forward strand.
ATCAAGATGGTCTTTTAGCAAAGGAGTACCAGCCACTGTATTGATTTCCACTTATCCTTGTGAGGCTTCACTCTAAGCACTAGCTATATTAAGGTAAGACCAATTACCTAAACTAGTTTTAGAAAGCTATTTTATCTGTAATAATATAGATTAATTACCTAAGTAACCATTCTGCTTGAAAAAGGAATCCACCCAGTTGTTCTGTGTTCTGGAATAGATGTCTGGAACAAACACAGCCTTATCCTGTCTCCCACCAACCACGGTGCCTTTCAGACGACCAGCATTAACAAGTTCTTCTAGCAAAGCTACAAGAGGAAAACAAACGAAGAGACATTTCCTAAGTCAGTATATCCATTAATCAAAAGATAGTAATTATTTTCCCTGTTTTGTTTCTTCTTTCTTCCCACCAATTTCTGCTTGTTCTAGTGAAACACTGCTGAGCTCTATCAATTATTTTTAACACTTAGGAGAATTTCTTCACAAAAGCTCTGGAAATCAGACAATGTTTCCAAAGAGTGAGCCACAATGGCAGGATCAAAACGTTTTTTATGGAACATATACCCGGGCAGGTTTAGCTTTTAATTTAAAAAAACGCAGACACAGAAGAATCTTTCTCTGGCCAGAAGAGTAGAATATACTAGCATTTTATTAATAATTTCCTCTTTGAATTCACTGCTTGCATGTTAACCAAGATGGAAAAAAGAGATATCTGAACACACTAAAATGACATGAAACATCATTACCTGAATTGCATAACACATTTGTCAATAATTACCTCTTGGAAACGCACAAATACTGCTGACAAAGAACATATTGGTAACTGGTAGTACCAAAGTACTAAGCACTTCTCAATGCTACATAAGATTTTTTAAATCCATTAAAGTTGCATAGGAATATCTGATTTGCCTCCTATGTTCTGCTCCTGCCTTTTTGTCATACAGGAGATATATTTAAAAAAAAATGAATGACATTAACTGCCAACTCTGCTAATTTCCAGAGCCTTGCCAGATGGCTTTTTTTACACTCAGTATATGCTCTTTTCTATTTCATTAAAAGACAGGCTTTACTCTGGAAAAAAACATTAAATGGTATCACATGGCAAGGCTTCTTCCTCATGAAATATGAGCAGCAGCCAACACTACAACATGCTTAGTACAGCACACAGAGGTTTAGCTCACTTATGCAGGAAAGTTTACCTGAAAGCCCAGTTCCAGAAGAAACAGTGCATATTAATTCATGACAGTTTTTGTCAGATATGCCCATAGGGTAGATGAACCTCTATAAGCTAGCAGCTATTGAACACAACTGCTGCTAGCAAAGCTGAACAATACTTACACTGAAAAAATGCAGAAGAAAGAGAAACTGATTTAAATAAGACATAGCTTTATGTAATTTAAGACAAGAGCCAGAAATCATGTTCTGCTATGGTTCAGTTACATCGAATAAAATGGAGCTTATAAGATCACTTCTGGAAATAAAATTAGATTTTTATACTTACTAATATTTTAGTTACCGTAGAGAATAGAGTCAATGTGCCTATTCCACTTAAGAAAATATAGATTGGTTCTCTGTTAAAATTTCAATTTGATTTTATTCTAAGTTTTTAGGAGAAAGAATTAGACTTTGCTAGAGCTCCACAAAATTGGCTGAAAATCTATTAATGAACCAGAGTCTTTAGGGAAAGAAGATGTCAGAAGAAAAGAAGTGAAATGAAGATATCAATTAAATTCTGTATTTTATCAAGTGCCAGGTCTAAAACTCCAGGGCAGAGGAGATACTCTCAGAGATTTCACAGACCTGCTACAATTATGTCTAGACAGTATTTTGTTTTAAAACAACAGAACCTCTGTAGAACTACCATGAACTCACGTTTCTTTTTAAAGGTGACCAAGTAGTTTGTAGTGTCCTATTAGGTCTCTGTAACAGTCTGGCAAAGATGGTAAGTGCCCCTCTATGTCTGTCCTACACCAGCAACATAAAGCTCAGAAATTAAGAACATCTGTGATTTCATTATGCTTTGTAATTAGTGTTTTACTCTAAAGAGCTTCTCATTTCTAAAACTACTTTGTATCATAACGTTATGCGCGCTTAAGATGAATAGCAGCACATCTATGTGATAGAAGCAAAGAATAACGTTTATCCTGTCTAAACCCAAGTGTTGATTAAATAATTAGCTGTTTGTAAATGATACAAATATTACACAGAACTTAACATTTTTATTCTGGAAGAGACAGAAAACTGACAAAGACCACTTTTAAACACGTTGCTAGTAGTGACAAACATAAAAAGCAAAAATATAACATCATTATAAGGCATTTTTCAAGTTTCCAGCATTTGTGAAATTGAAATGGTATCTCAGCAAATGGACACAATAAAATCAAATGTGGTCTGGCAGTGAATAAAAAGATAAAAAGCTCTTTGAAACTTAAGAAACTGCAGAGGTAATGAAAGACAGTAAGAAAAACTAAAGAAAAAGATGAACAAACTCACTAAAGAACCCCTATGAAAGTACTAGAAATACATATTGTGATGATCACTGGTGTTAGGAAAACACCAGAACTTCAATTCACATTAACACTGTAAATGATCAAAGCATGATGATATACTTGAAGGACTTATCTGAAATAGACTGTACCAAATACTAAAATTTGCTGGGTATTGAGACATTACTATAATGCAATTTAACAGATTTTCCCTTTAATCTATGAATACTTGGATGGCATATAAAAAAAAAGTGGAAATTTTAAATTTATTATGTGGGAGTAGAGTGTTTATATGATTTTATTTAAGTACTAAGATTTTAATTTTTAATGAATAAGATTGTGGAAGAGAAGAGAGTAAGCAGAGAGATATTACAGTGGAGCTAAAGTGAGCAATGACCTGAAGGCAAAAAGACCCAATCAAACAAGAGAAGCATTAAGGTTCAGGAGTGGAAATAGAAAACCATGAAAGGATTTTAAAGAGCAGCAACACTTGGTCAGCCAGCATAGAAGACTAATGACGCTTGAAGAAGCATTTTGGAGAGATAAGAGAGGGCACACAAAGTGACAAACAAGTAGTGCTTAAAGATTTCAGCAGCTGAATAGGGTATCTTTATACATTACTATTTAGAAAAGGAACAGCGGAAAATAAAAGCAAACAGTTTAAGGACATGTTTTATCTCTCAGCATATAAAGTCATTTAACTAAGAGTATAACAAAAGCTTTGCCTCCATTATCACAGAAAAAAGTAAGTAAATAAAATCCTGAGCAGTTAATGCCATTTGGCTACATAAAATCTGTCCCCTTTTGTGTGCTTCACTGATAAACTGCCAGTAGCTAAGGGCAAATAATGAAAGAGATGAATAAATAAGTACTGTACTTCTTGCATCATTCTGCCCCCAGAGGCATCTCTTCAACAAATGTTTTCATTGCTTTGGATACAAAGAGCATCCCTTCAGTTATGGATAGCACAAAGGATTTAATACTTTCTACACTAAATAGAAACACATTGTTCTGTATCTCAGAATTAAGGCTATATACCAGAACACTTCTTTGAAAGCATACTTCTAGCAATGAAGAATGGATTTCCTAACAAACACACAAAATATTCTGAATGAAACTCACAGTAAAGTAAATGTTCTTGAAATCCATACCGAGTGATCAAGCTACTTACAGGTGTAGGCCTTGGAAAAAAAGAAAACAATATAAATTAATGCCATGAAAGTGATGTGGAGAATCCAGAAATGAGAGAGGTTACTTTAGACGACCAAAACTACGTAGTATCTTAGCCTCAAGGTGCTATGCTGATGTTTAAAATAGCTTACAAGGTTTTAATTTTGAATTACTGTGAAGTTATAAGACAAAGCTATGATAATTAATTGTAAGGAAACTTCTGCTTTGTTAAGTTTTCCTCTTCCTACAAACTGACACAGAAATTTATTGATTTAAAAAGAAAAACTTATCTATAATCACATGTAGTGACCTCATAAATATGTAACCAACTAGGGAGCAGTGGAATGACAAGAGGACAGATATTCTACAAACAGAAGAACTATAGATTGACATTTTCTTAGCCAAAACACTAAAGTACTGTGTCAACCGTATACTGTTATACTTCCCTTGTTCTCGCAAAAAAAGGGGGCTCCCATTTCTAACAAGGGAGGCTAACATAACTGAGTATTGGTTCCAGGAACTGAACTACACTTAGGGGAATCTATCCATAGGTCTTTATTTTATTTTCTTTTTCAATCACAAGTAAATCTGGCCCGTAAAGGCCTATGGCAAAAATACTTTAATGTGTGGTTGCAGGTGTTGCAATTTACCGAGTAATCGCAGTGAAGAGCCCACGAATGCGTGCTCGATGGCGGGACACAAAGGCTTCTGTAAAAATCACCCCACGGTTTTCCTGGTCTAGTTGTCCATGAATAATTCTACCCAAACGCCTGGATAATGCCTGTAAATAGAAGAATTGAGCTTTTCTAAGCATGCCTTCTTCCATCAGATATATGGGTATCCATAAATAGAAAACTTTGCAGAAAACAGAAGTATGGTTTACAGATGCACAGTGAAAACTAAGATTTAACCTTAGTATTAATTTTGTACGAAACGGTGACTTAAAGCCATGGATACTGCAAAGATGAAGAAAGAAGGTGGTCACTACCAGTTCTGCGTTTGCCAAGTTGGTGGCTTTCATCACCTGTATCAGGAAGTCTCCTGGAAGGTCGTATGCCTTGCAGAGTTCTGATATTGTCACCTGGCCAGTTTCCTGTAGTTTATCGTTTATTTCTTCTGCTAATTGATCCAGATAACTCCTTTCGTAAAAACAAGAAAAAGAAGAGACAGCACATTAAGTGTGACATTCAAAGTCAACCTCAAGATCACATACTGAGTAACTGACCTCTTTTAATATACCTCTTTCTGTTGCATCTTTGCAAAAATAAACTGAAAGTTATTTTAAATGAATAAAGGAGAACAGTAAAAGTGAAAATGTGTGTTCTTTAAAAAAAGCTTGCTAACCAGGTAGCTAGCACTAAGATGGGCCATTTATCTACTTTTATGAAAATTTCAAGAAAGAGAAAGAGGAAAACATTATGTCAATGAAAATTAGAAAACGGCTTTAGTAAGCAAAACACGTTTTAAGTACTTCAAGAGAGCCAGTCATATTATTTGACAAGAACAGATCCTGAAGCTCAATCAATAAAAAGGACAACCCCATAAGAGCATTACTTCAGTGGTTCTTAGTGTGCTGAAAGGCATGAAATAACTAGCTCAAACATCTTAGGCTTGTGAGGTGAAACAAGAGGTAGAAAGTTTGTCAATAGCTGAGGCAGACAGCAAAGCCAGGGAGCAAATGAGATCTGGCTGCTGTACACAAAGACACTGGGTAGGAAATGAAGGTTCTTAAATGCAGGACACTGAACACAGACATTCAGTAAGGCCTTTACATCATGGATTCACTGGATGCTTTGCTGAGAATAGGCCTCACTTGCCTAAGGTAGCTCTGATCACCACTAAGCAGCCCTAAAATCAGCCAAGAAAAACGTATTTCACTTCAGAAGCAACAAAGGTTGGACATTATTTTTAGTCTGTGTTTTAAAAAATAAATACAGTATGAATTATACATACTGCTCTTGAAGGTACTCACTCATTTATAAGCTGTCCCAGTACAAGCTGAATACCTTTTTCAGATTTAACAATGTCATTAGCTCTGTTTTCAATGTGCAGAAGGTCCACATTTATTACCTAAAAAAAACACCTCTTATCAGAACTTTAAATTGAAAATCATTCTCAAACATTGACATGTTACTTACACATTCCTGTATCTTGAGGAAAGCTGCTTTTATTTTTTTCTACTATTGCATACAAACACACTTAATCTCTGTTTTGGAATAAAGCAGCAATGCTTTAGGGAAAAAAATCTCTCTTTGCAACTGTGACAAGGTTAAAAGAAATCTATATAATAAAAAAAATACCAGAAAGTGATAACAGAAAATAGAGAACTTCCTTTAATAAAGGTTTTCTGTTTCCAAGTAATTTTGCTCAAGCCTGAAGGGAAAATTAGCTGCAAAGGAAGACTACTGGAGGACAGAGATTAGTGGAGACAAGAGAATAATGAAGGAAGAGGGAAGATCCAAAGAGGCATGCAAAGTTAATTATGCATGCTCCTGCAGCTTTAAATTTAAATGGATAACATATTTCTTTTCTGTCTGCCCTCCTTAGTTTACAAAGAGAGTTGATAAACAAAATCTATATATATCAGTGGTGATTTCAGAAGTCCTAGATTATCACTAAGCAGAGAGGTTTCAATAAAGCAATAAATGGATGGATGAAGTAATCTGCGGTACCTTGACATGAGCTACCAGCTCTTCATAAAATTTGTTCTGTTTTAAAAAATAACTTAGCTGGAGTATAACTAATGAACTGCATACTCACAATATACATAGTGAAGAACATAAAGAAGTATAAAGTTTTTATTACTAAAGTTACCTGTTGTAAGTCGACAATGTTAACTCGACCTTCAAGAAAAGTTAAAATACACTTTTAGTACATCAAACATATTTGAACAGATTTAGAATATAGTACAGCTCATTGCACACACAATATTTAATTATTCTTTCTGTAGACCAATTACACTAGTCCACGAGCACCCAGAGATTGTTAGAACTTTCTACTTTTGCATGATACTACTAAGCAAATTTTAATTCAGTCCAAGCTGTCCCACTGGTATGATACATAATGGCATAACACAAACTGAGGCATGCCTGTGGTAAGAGTGAGAAAATGGCTAATCTGTATAAACACAATAAGAAGTTAATTTTTCTAAACAAGTGATGCTGTGGAATTCATCCTTAAGTATAACTCAAAGTACAATACACTGCCTGTTCATTAAAGCTATCAACAAAAAAGCTGCCTGAAGAGTACTTGCTTCCTTATATATATATCTAAGTCACATCTTCCAATACAGGTGGCTCTTCACACTGGTAAAATAGAGGACCTGTCAATGACAATTTACAAATATTATTATTACTAATGGCGTGAAGGGAGAACGACTTTGAAATTCAAAGTCAAGGCTAAACATCTGGGCCAGGTACTTAACTTTATTAAAATGCCAGATTTCATTCAAAAGGATTTTTATACAACTTTTACCCCAGAAATTCCGCATGGATGAAAGTAAACCAAGTAACAAATCTCGAAATGTTTATCTAAAAGCTTGACACAGATCTGAAGTGAAAATAAAATAGTAGTAGGTAAATTACTGCATAGATGAAGCAAATGGAAGCAAGCTTTTTCTGAAAGATTAAGGGTACTGAAAACTTTCAAATTCTTTCTGTAGCCTTCAAATTTAACTTCCAAATCCAAAGGAAGAAGGAAAATGCTACACTTACCACCACAAACATGAAGCTCATCGTGGATCTCCTTACTAATCTGTGCTGGAGTGACATACTCCTTGCCATCAAGTGTATGCACTACTTCCAGCTGCTTTTCCGCGATCAGCTTTGTGACAATCTCTATACAGTTCCGTTCTGACAATCTATCAACAGCAGAAGGAGTCAGCAGTTATTCTAAGGAAGTACTTGCTAAAATTACCTTTAAATTGATGTTTCAAACATACTAAACACAGGAAGCACAATGAAGACTACTTGCAGTTCTTTGCGAATATACTTTTTCAGACAAAGAAAGGAATGTCTGTATCCTGCTTACCACCCACCAAATCATCCATACGGCTCCACTTAGGCGGGTCATCTCTCCAACACTTTTACTCTCCTCCAGAACAGCTGTCAGCCCTGTCAGCTGTGAGAACGCACCTGCTGGTGCATTCAGGCACGCCTGTACTTACAGAATTCGTGTTTTTGATACTTCCGTGCGTTTTTATTTTGCGCATTTAGGATTTATTTTTAACAAAAGCAAGTTCTGGGCAACTACCTCAACTGGTCAAGCAGACCTGAAGGGAGCAACCGAGCTCTGGAGCCGTGACGATTTTGAGCAACTCCAGCTCAGTTGTGACTACACTCAGTCGTGGGCCTGCCCGTGCTCTGGGGTCCCAGATGGGCCCGCGGGGCTCCCGGCACTGACACAGGGCACCTGCAGAGGAGCCGTGCCCGGCTGGGCCCCGCGGGGTGCCCGGACCGCGGCCGCGGGGCAAGGGG